>LYNE01000716.1:0-30300 GCA_001662545.1 Rosa x damascena
TTGTGAAATGGGAGATGTTGTGATACAGGGAGCAGGGTGGCTCCAGAAGATTAAGGGTGGAATATTTTAGAAGTGTAAATGTCTTTCTACAGGTTTTTGGGTAGTCCACTTTTAGTGGGGGTTTCGCCAAATTTTTTGGTAGAATTTATTCTGAGGTGGGCCCCGCAGGGCCACTTTGGATTTCAAGGTGAAATTCGGGGCGGGTCCTGTCATGAAATCTGGGGCGGGTCTTGTCAAAAACCGTCAATGTAGCAGTTTGGTTCTTCGGCGAAATTCTCCATTTTTCTGCCACTTCCGACGATTAAATTGGTTATATTACGAGCGCCTGGAGTCACTGATCATCTTCCCTCAAGGCTTCTAGCTGAAATTCTCACTGTGTATGGAGAATTTGAAGGAGTCCCTAATCGTGAGTTTCGAAATTTCTGGGCTTGTGTTCATGGGCCAAATTAGAGCCCTTCAAGGTGAAATTGGAACTTGTTGTAGTTGAGAAAAATGTTTGGGTAGTTGAGACGAAGCTGCTCCCAAAATTTGGTGGCCATTGGAGCTGGTGGCTGCGACGGCTGCGATGGCGCGTAGGGCTGCCTTCCGACTCTGATTTTTAGCCCATAAAATCCTATAAATGTTGTACAGTTTATATTTGAAGTTTGGTGAAGTTTGGATGGTTATCGGAGAAGATTTAAGGAGTTGAAAATAAGGAAACAATTAGAAATTTGATTTCAATTATCAGAAAAATTATTTTTTTCTGTCCTGTGATTATTCACGAACGATTATTTTGTACAGGATGCGAGGAGACCCCATTTGAGGAGGATACCGACTGACGGCAAGTTTAGCCGTTTATTGTGAGTGGACTTTTGTTTTAAATAATGATGCATGCATTTATTTCTCGAATTAATGCTTTATTTAATTATCATATAACTTTTCGAGCATATGATTTGATTTCGATTTATCTCATGGAATTGCTTACAATGATGATGTTCAGAGATTGATTATGATTTGTCTCTGTTATGAATTTCGGATATGAATTTATTATGCTCAGATTTGAAATTATGATTTATGTTGATTTTTGGACGAATATTTTTTCGAGGTGATTTCCGGAATTGCATATTATATTTTCATTCGTCGATTTGAGATTTTTTTAAAGGATTTTAGAAATGAAATTTCGATGGAGTTATATTTCTTATTTATATATCAACTTTCGGGGAATGCCTGAATGATGATTTTGGATTAGGTTTTGTTTCTGATTTACGATTTATAATTTGATCTCACCTTTCTGATTTTCAACTTGAGATTATCTTGGCGTGTGGGATACGTTGTTGGAAATTCATTTGCAACAGATGGGGAAGCCTTATGTATTTATGGATTTTACTGGATTTTCGGATATGTTTTCTTGTGCCATACTTAGGGGTGATTTTTATCATGCTAGCATTGAGTCTGCCTTTGTGGCGACGTGATGGGATCAAGGAAGCTCGTCCGCCTTTGTGGCGCTGGTTACTGTCTTTGTGATAGTAGTACTGAAGCCCAATATCCTAATCACTACACATAGTGGCGTAAGGGTATATATGGGACTACTTTAGCCTGAGAGGCTATCACCCGAGCCTAGGAGGCTCACTCGTATGGCTGTCTTCTTCCCCTACTTACTATATTATTTTTGACTAGTGGGGCTAGTCCGTTTTTCCCTTGACCAGCGGGGCTGGCTTGTCCTTATGAGGTTCTCGATTTTAAAGATAAATGTTTTAACATTGTTGCATGCATCGAGTTTTTCTTAAAGGAATAAATGTGGGAAAGCATAAAGTCCATTTTCTTTACAATTACTTATTTTTGTCCACTCACACTAATGTTTTTATGTACTTTCCCCTAGGCCCTTCGGTTTCTAATGCCCAGTCTGTAGTGTAGCTGTTCGGCTTTAGAAGTTGAGGCTTAGCACCACCGCTGCCATCTATCCTTCGTAGGTTATTTGCTAACCTATTTTGTTTATCGTTGTTCTTTTGGGTTTAGACTGCTCTGATAACCATGAGATTGTTGTGTTAATATTGTAACCTATGACTTGGTTGTAATTTGAGATACATGGATAATTTTGATATTCTAAATTGTGGAGTTGTTCAGTTTTGGGAGCAGGGTGGCTCCAAGAGTTTTTGGAGGGTTGTTTAGAAGTGTGAATGTGTTTCTACAGGTTTTGGGCAGTCCATTTTAGGGGTGACTGCCGAATTTTTGGTAAAGTTATTCCTAAGGTGGGCCCCACAGGGCCACCTAGGATTTCAGGGTGAATTCGGGGCGGGTCCTTTCAGAATATCGACAGAAGTTTCAAGTTTGGTAAACCAACTTTTTGGTAACCGAGACCGATAAAATCGAAATAAAAAATTACAGAAAAAGTTGGTTTGGTTTTGGTAAATACCGAATCTATCGATTATCTAACTATTACCTTCATATTCTATAGTTTTCAATATACATACATGTATATTAAGAAATAAACATAAAAATTTTCATAATAGTATGGACATTACTACATATAGTACATTAATAATACATGTATTTTAAGTGACCTGCTCCAAGATGGTTAAATAACCAACGTTCAATGATTTAAGTACAAATCTCAAGCTTTATTGGAGCTTGTAGAGCTCTCGCTCTCTCCCCTTTGCGGCGGCTAACCCTAGGGTTTCACCGTCCAATTTCCTTGGATTGCAACGATGGCGTCCGTAGTCCTTGGTTGTCGAGTTTTTTGGACTCAAGAATCTCTCCTCTTCAACCTTCGGGTTACTGCACCCTAGTCTCGTTGTTTTGCCGATAGGATTCAAAGCTTTCGGTCTTTGCTCGTGATGCACTATGTTTCAATGATGGTGGTGAAGGGTGGCACCATGTAGATGGTGGATCCAAACCAAACTTGGGATCCTGTATTTATCAACTCTGAGTTCGGATCTTTTCAGTTTGGGGTGATATGGTTTCTAGGTGCCGCTGTAGGGCTTCGGCGGTGGATGGCTTCAATGTGTTTGGATCCTCTTTGGCGGCAATTGGTGCTTGGTGGTTGGAGGATCTGCCGTTGGGACTTTGGATCTGTTGTCAGTCTGGCTCTGTTAGCAGTGCAGCGATGCAGCTTGGTGGGACGGCTGGCAGTGGTGCCATGTCCTCCCAGCGAAGATTTTTCCGAGTTGTGGCGCGGCGGAACAAGACGAGGAGTGTTGGGGATACGTGCGGATGGTGGCGGTGCCACCGTAGGTCCTTCCACCTGTGACATTCGACGGCTGCAGTGGGAGCACAGACAAGTGGGCGTCCAGAGAAGATCTGATGGCTGCCCATGTACTTGGGTGTCCAAATCATATTCAGATGGGCTTGGGCTTTTGTCAAGTTTGCTTTGGCATATTTGACTTTGGTCTCAAGCCGGATTTGGATCCCTATTTGGGACCCGGGTCGCATTCACATCTTGATCCTTGATCAGAGACAGATGCTCATGTTGATATGGTATTGGTTGTGGTTCTTAGGAGTTTGTTTGCTAATTTTTGAGTTTTTGACACCCTCAGTTGCTTTTGAACTCCTGGTGGGTAAATCACCTCTCCTAGGTGATCATATCATCGGTTACGGTTACGTTTACCTTTACATTGCTTTCGTGACATATGCAGTGCAGCAATGTCATTCGGCATCAAGTCACATCCTGGTTACCTTTCTTTCTAGATGCGTCTGTCCATCTTGTTATCCTTTATTGTTTTCTTTTCATTATAGATGCGTTTGTGCATCTTGTTATGTTTTATTGTTTTCTTTCGATGCTTCTGCATCGCTCCATGTACTCTTAAGTTTGTATTTAATATAGTTTGTCGTCTTTCCCTGCAAAAAAAAAAAAGATGGTTAAATAATCTAGTTTTATTGAAAATGGTTAAAACTTGATGTCATATGTACAAAAGAAAGCTATAATAATTAGATGAAATACAAAGTTTATGACTATAAAATTTAAAAACCTAATATTGTTCATTCTAATCTATATTACAAAGAATTAGTTGTTCTATAATTGGATATACAGAAAACTGAAATACCGAATTTGGTAAGTATAATTAAAAACCGAAAATTTTGGTTGGTAATTGGTACTTTGGTAGCTCAATTTTGAAACCGAAAGCTTTGGTTTTGAAGTTGGTAATACTTATAACCGATTCGAACCGACCGAATGACAGCCCCGCTAAATTCGTTAAATATTTTGGTGTAGTTATTACTAACTCTTTTTAGGGCTAAATACTGGTTACTACCCTATAGTTTAGGTTCGGAATCAATTCAGTCCTTGAACTTTCAATTTCATCAAAAACACCCATTGCGTTATCAAATCTCGTCTATTAGGTCATTCTATCACTCATCCATCAATTGGAGCCTGACGAGGTGTACATACATAGCACTTGCCGGCTATAATCAACACTTAGACTTGACCACGTCACCTTGTCGGAATGACTTCAAAATTGTAACCCCTGGAAACACAACAAGACAACCTCCACCGGCAAGTCAACTCCTGGCCGAAACATGCCTTGACGTGCCGACACGCGCCACCCAAAGTTGTCTTTGCAGAATGGACCAAAACTCAGCAAACTGAAGTGTATCAGTCCCACATCGAAAACAAGACTGAGGTAGCTCACTATGACACCTATAAAAGGTCCACTTCTCTCTCTTCATTGATTACGCATTCAATAGCTATTTACCGCTACATTTGTCAATACAAGTACATCGTTTAACTTTAGCATCGGAGGAGCGAAGACTGCCGACCGTGATCTCCCCTCTTGACGCCGTTGTATTTCTCTTGACAGATTAGTGGGATTTCGTAAACTTAATACATATCGGAAGATTGGACCCTTGTCCACGTTATCAGAAGCCGACATCATATGGCGGTATTCTGAGCATTAACATTGGCGCCGTGATTATACGCATTTATATGCGTGTAATTATATCTAAAGCACTAGAAATAAATAAATCCTCATGTCAATTATTATGTGATTAATTTACTTTTGTTTATTTTATAGAAAATAAGCAGAGTTGCGGAAACGAGAGAAAATTGTGTGAAATTGGAGCAGATTGGAGTTTCCGACAAAAGGACAAAATTGTCAATGCGGGTCAACCGTGGTCAACGCCATCAAGGGAGCGGAATTCAATTACCTCCGGTAGTATTTGCGGAAGTGCATTGAGAAGAGAGAAGAAGAAGAAGAAGAAAAAAAGAAGAAGAAGAGAGAAAGCAAAACAAAATAAAAGAGAAAAGAAAAAAATATATATATCTGCACCATGCTGACGTCATGATGACGTCAGCACACCATTGCCTTTTTCTTTTCCCTTCTTCCTTTCACCCGTGCAGCATTTCCTTTCTTTTTTTTTTCTTTCTTTTTTTTCTTTTTCCCCTCTTCCTCTCATTTGTGGCGAGCTAGCCATTATTCTATCTTTTCCTCTCTTGAAAGCCACGGGGACAAGACCCCATTTTTTTTCTCTCTTATCTATCAATCACGCCCAGGTCTCCCATCTTCTCTTTTCCTCTGCAGCCGCACCACCAGACCCATATTCCATCCCCATTTTTCCTTCCTCAAACACCAAAACCCACCTCACCAAAACACCTCACCTCACAAAAATCCCATCCTCTCCTTCTCCATTTCTTCACCTCACCAATTTCTCCACCTCACCAAGATTTCTTCTCCTCACCAAGATCCACACTTCCTCACCAAGATTCATACTTCCTCACTAAGATCCACCTCACCAAAATTCCATATTCTCATCAATTTCACAAGATTCAAAGGGAAAACACTTCAAGCATAAGGGGTTTAATCACCACTTGGGTAAAAGGGAGAAATGATAATTCCAAGGCTTGTTATGTTTGCTTTTTAGCATTTGTAACTTGTCTTGGTTGTTCTCCCTCTCCTATACCTTTTTCTCTTTTACTTGTATGAAATTGATGGAATTGATGATGTATATATTTATGGGTAGTGAGTAGAAATTTTGTTGGGGGTTAGGGTTGTGTGCCCTAGCCCAAATTTTATGTAAAGGATGCCTATTTTAATGTATTGATGCAATTTAATTTGTTGGATGCTTATATCAATTTTTGTTGGGTTGAAATGCATGTCTAGGAGCCTAGTCAACTCTAGGGTATGTATTTTGAGCATGTCTAGGATGGAGTTAGAGGCTTGACCCCCTATAATTCTAAATCTAGAACCCTCAATTTGGTATTGTAGGGGTTATAAGCATGGTGATTTACTCCCGCCGCGTGATTGCGAGGGTGAATCGCTTAGTGGTCTAATTCTTGAGCTTTATGCCAATTAGAGCGATTTAGAGACCCTTGAGCCGGCTCTAGCTCTCTCTAATTGAGTTTGTGTGACCCTTGAAACGGCACATTAATATCGTAATTGAGAATATATGGTCCTTGAGCCTTGAACCGCCTAGGATACGACTACCACCAAATGAAGAATTTTGCATCTACATTAGATTAGCTTCCGGCAAATATGATTTGGGTGAAGGAACCTCCCTAGCAACCAACACTCTCTTGTCTTGAATTTTTTTCGCAAACTACTTTAGCATTGCGTTTTTATTATTAGCAATTTTCTATTTTCGGTTCTTAAATTTAGTTTAAGTCTTCACAATTAAAAATCACAATTTCGGATACTTGTTGCTAGGATAATTTGTATTTGTGCTTAGTTGTCCGTAACTAAGTGGGGGTTCCCTATTCCCTTGGGTACGATACTTGGAGCTTAATTTATTTGCCCTAAACTTGATGACCGTGTTGTATTACGCGTGAGGCGCTAGTATAGGCACCGAATCACGCCGTCTGTTGGAATCTCTGAACTAAGAGTCATCTCTTATTTAACCTACCATGGCTAGCGGAAGCGGCGAGGGCGTTGGAGACCAAGCAGATCAAGCAGCCAACCCTCAGCCCAACCCTACCAATCCATCAACCGTCAACCGTGAATTATTGCCACACCAATTAACGTGGACGATCAAAATCTCAACACAATCGAGGTACTCCCAACACAATCTGTCGTGGAAAATCAGACCGGCACAAGTAGTCAAGCACAAGGCCAGGATCTGCTGCTTTGTTAGAGATAGCCTTGGCAGACCCGCACAACGCAAACAGAGAGCGAGAAAAGGAACGAAAGGAGAAGGCAGAAGCTCAAAATCAAGTGGTGACGCTATTGTCAAAATTTGACGAGCTAAAAAAAGCGCTAGGAACAAATGCATGACCAACCCAGAGTGAACACTCCCAAAGCGCAAGGCTGAGTCTAAGCACAGGGACAAGAGCAGCACCGATATCGGTAATCCCAATAGGTGTCACCCTAAACCCAGCTGAACTAACTGGATTAGGACCGACACCACCGCTATAGGTAGCACAAGAGTAGGTGGCGGACTCACAGCCGCAATATGATAATTCGTTCAGCGCCGGTCAGCAAAGGGGAATAGGGAACATGCTAGAACCCCGACAACAAATGGTGGCGCCAACCCAACACATGCCTAGACTAACTGTTGACGCTACCAACTTAATATTGGAAAAGATGCGGGAACTAAAGGAAAGATTGCTGAGAGCTGAGGCCGGCACTCTACTGCTAGCACAGAATCCACTCTTTGCGGCACGACCAGGTCCATTTACCACTAGAATTTTGCAAACAGTCAGACCCACATATGCCAAGATGCCCAAGATAGCCCAATTTGGCGACTCAACAGATCCATTCGTGCACATGGACACTTTCAAGAAAGTAACCAATAACAAGGGATTTGATGACGCAACGCTTTGTCACCTATTCAGTGAAACGTTGGATGGCGAGGTAATGAGTTGGTTTTTCAAATGCCCACCGGGTTCCATGGACTATCAAAATTCATCCTCAAGATGGACGGTTACCACAACTCTAGCCAATTATTCAGCATCAACCAAGGTATTGATGAGTCATGAAAGTCATTTGTCACAAGATGGAGGACCGCGACATCGAGATGTCTGGATCTTGACAAAACAATGGTGCTGGCGGCCTTCAAGTAGGGACTCCACAAGGCCAGTTTTCTATACCACCTCAACTATAATTGCCCAAACGCCACATATGACTACGTCATGAATGAGGTAGTCCTACATGCCCAAGCTGAATACAACACTTAAGGTGCCACAACACCACCACCACAAACTCCACTTAAACCCCCCCAACCTGCCACATTCCAACAAGGAAACACCACTACCATTCCAAACATAACCACATCACCCAATGACAAAAAAAGGGAATGGCAGCAGGGTAATTACCAAGACAAACGGCAAAAGGATCAATAGTATCATAACAAGGGCAACAGATCTTTTCACAATCATCGCCGCGACAATCGTGACAACCGCCGCAATAAGCCCACCGAAAATGCTCAAAAATTTGAGGTCTTTACAGTCTTGACGGTGTCATATGAATAAATATATGATCAATGCAAGGATCAAATACCACCACCACCCCCAAGAAAATACCCCAGAGTAGGAAAACCTAGAAACACCGGCAAATGGTGCAAACATCATGAGGATAGTGGTCACAACACCAACGATTGCAATGCCCTCAAGATTGCAATTAAGTCATTATACCGCGACGGGAAGCTGGAGCAGCACAAGGTCTAACAACCGCCTTCGGTTGTCGCCAACATCTAACCAATGCGGCGAATTAACACCATTGACGGTAGTACTTTCATAGGCAGCTTGTCACACGGAGCAAGAAAGCGTTATGAGCGTGCTAACCACCCAAAAGAGGTATTCAATATCCGCTATGACCGGTCAGCCAAAATGGCCAAAACTGGTTGGGAACTAATCACTTTCTCCTAGGAGGAGGAGCGAGGTATTCACTCACCTCATGACGACCCATTTCTGATAGATGCAGTCCTCAACAAATGGTCTGTAGGAAGGGTACTGGTAGATAGGGGTCCGCTGTCGACGTCATATTCAACGGCTGTTACAAGCAACTACAGCGCAACAACAAACTTCTGCAAGACCACGAGCTGCTACTCAGTTTCTCCGCTGATGTGACCCAACCTCTGGGGTCAGACTATATGCCCTTGTCGATCCGCGCAGTCCCCTATACGGTGGAAATACATACTGAATTCATTGTGTTAGACTACTTCAGCTCATACAACGCTATTATCGGTCGCCCTGCTCTCAACAAACTCAAATGCATCATAGTCGGATACATGCTACTCATGAAGTTCCTAACATCCAATGGCACTGGGTCTGTCAGGGGAAGCTAGTCAATTGTGCGAGAATGCTACTCAATAATGATGTCGAGGTCAAGAGGCCGTCATGAAATTTTAACGGTAGCTAGTACACCACAGTTGACGGACAAAATTAATGACCCCAGAGATGACAAGGAAAAATACTACAAAAAAGAGCCCGTCAACCCTGAGACGTCGCTCGCATTGTAAGCATCTCCGACGAGCGCCCAGAGAGAACTGTTCGTATCGGAGCCCAACTCTCCCCCGAGATAGTGGCTAAACTCACCCAGTTTCTCAAGGAGAATGCCACAGTCTTTGCATGGTCGTACGCCGATAGGCCAGGAATTTCTCTAGATATAATCCAACATAAGCTCAGCATCAAGCCATCCTTTTTCCCGGTCAAGCAGAAGCTATTGGAATTTGACGAAGAAAGATATCGGGCCATCAGGGAAGAAGTAACCAAGTTGCGCGACATAGACTTCATTCGTCAGGTTCATTATCCACAATGGATCTCCAACATGGTAATGGTAAAGAAACCTAACGGGAAGTGGCGGATGTGTGTCAACTTCAAATGATTGAATAATGCATGCCCCAAGGATAGCTTCCCGCTACCTCGCATTGACCAATTGGTTGACGCCACTGCAGGACATGGGCTACTCAGTATGATGGATGCCTTTTCTGGGTACAACCAGATAAAGATGCACCCCGACGACCAGGAGTGCACAACATTCACCACCGACAAGGGTCTATATTGCTACAATGTCATTCCCTTTGGCCTCAAGAATGCCGGAGCCACATACCAACGATTGATGAACGCAATGTTTGCGGAACACTTGGGTAAGATCATTGAGGTATATGTCGATGACATGCTTGTCAAAAGCGTAAAAGCCAGCGACCATGTGGCCAACCTTCGCATCATGTTTGCCATATTGCTAGCATATGGGATGCGCCTGAATCCTGAAAAATGTTTCTTTGGCGTAACCTCTAGCAAGTTCCTGGGATATATAGTCAGTGAGCGGGGAATAGAGGCTAACCCTAATAAAGTGCAAGCAGTCATCAACATGAAATCTCTGGAGAAAAAAGTTGAGGTACAAAGTCTGCAGGGAAAGTTAGCGGCTCTTTCCCGGTTCATCTCCAGGCTAACTGAGAAATGTCTACCCTTCTTCAAGGCAATGAAGCGGTCCCATTGCAAAGTGGTAAATTGGACGCCTGATTGTGAAGCGGCGTTTCAAAGCCTCAATGAATACTTGGCCTCTGTTCCACTACTCTCAACTCCGGTACCGGGCAAAACACTATACATCTACCTAGTAGTGTCCAAATCCGCCATCAGCTGCGCTATTGTCCGCAGGGAGGCAACAGAAGAGTTGGCGGTATTCTATGCTGGCAAAGGCATGAATGGAGAGGAAACAAGGTACCCGCCATTTGAGTAACTTGCGCTAACACTCATAATGGCCGCTAGGAGGTTGCGTCAATATTTCCAAGCACATACAATCCTTGTTCTCACAAATCAACCTCTAAAGCAAGTTCTCCAAAGTCCGGAACACTTAGGACGCCTTAGCAAATGGGCAATAGAACTCAGCGAGTTCGACATCGATTACAAGCCAAGAACCGCCATCAGGGGACAGGCTGTTGCTGACTTCATAACAGAGTTAACGGAACCACAGCCTGAGCATACCACCGATGTAATGTCAGAGGATAGCATTCAACAACCTGAAGCCGCACAGGTGAAGACACAATCGCAGTGGGATCTCTATGTATTCAGTTCCGCGTGCTCCACGGCCTGTGGTGCCGATATAATCCTCACAGGGCCAGGGGGACTTAGCATAGAGTATGCGCTAAAAGTTTAACTTCAAGGCCTCCAACAATATGGCGAACTATGAGGCACTTATCGCAGGGATGTTGTTGGCCATCGATTGTGGAGCAGAAAGTGTCAACATCTTCAGTGACTCACAGCTGGTGGTTAATCAAGTCAATGACATTTTTCAGGTCAAAGGCAAACAACTTGTGGCATACCCCGCGAGTTCAGTTTCTTCAACATCACGCAAATACCCTGCGAAAAGAATGCAAAAGCCGACTCCCTGGCACGCTTGGCAACAACTCAGCCACATCAAAGTCCCTCCGATACTAGGGTGGAGACCCTCGATAAGCTTAGCATCACTAAAACTCTGGTGGAAATCTACACCTTGGAAGTAAGCCCAAATTGAATGGATGAGATACTCAACTACAAACGTGACGACACATTGCCATCCGCCAAAGTCGAAGCAAGACGACTGGTACGAAGGGCAACACGATACAACATTCAAAGTGGCAAGCTCTACCGCCAAGGGTTCACACATCCCAACCTGAAGTGTTTAACGCCAGAAGAGGGAAAACAAGTCCTAGCAAAAATACAAGCTGGAGAGTGCGGCAATCACTCAGGAGCTAGATCATTAGCCAACCGCACCATGTGCCAAGGATATTTTTGGCTGACATTGGGAGATGACACCAAAGAAGCATCAAGATCATGTCATACATGTCAGCAGTACGCAGACCTTCCATATTCACCAGGAGAACCGTTATCCATCATCATCGCACCCTGGATTCACTCCATGTGGGGGCTGGACATTGTCGGAAAAATCTCAACCGCCAAAGGTCAGTTCAAATACATAATTGTAGCCATTGATTACAACAGTAAATGGATCAAGGCTGAACCATTAACGGCCATCACAACCACTAAGGTCCAACATTTCTTATGGAAAAATATCTATACTGTCGTTATGGAGTGCTCGACACAATCATTATAGATAATGGAATGCAATTTAACCACGAAGAACTCATCAGCTTTACCGCCAAACTAGGCACCAAGATACGTTTCGCTTCAGTTGCACACCCCCAGACAAATGGCCAAGTTGAATCCACCAACAAAATCATCAAGAAGTTGCTAAAAAAGAAATTGGAAGACAAGAAAGGCTTATGGGCTGAAAAACTCCCAGAAGTTCTTTGGGCCATTTGGACAACGCCAACATCCGCCAACGACGAAACTCCATTCTGCATGATGTTTGGAACAGAAGCAGTCCTCCCCATTGAGGTAACCCAACAAACAGTTAGGATTGACTGACATGAC
Source organism: Rosa x damascena (assembly GCA_001662545.1). Lineage (NCBI taxonomy): Eukaryota > Viridiplantae > Streptophyta > Magnoliopsida > Rosales > Rosaceae > Rosa > Rosa x damascena. The sequence continues at coordinate 12,257 of LYNE01000716.1, forward strand.
GCCACAGCAAACTTTGCCGGTGTCAATCTCGACGAGGACCTATTGGAGGAAAAACGAGACAAAGCCCACCTACATAACTTGCAAAACAAGCAGCAAGTGTCTCGTTTTTACAACAATCGTGTAAAGGCCAGAAATCTACAACTTGGCGACTGAGTCATGAAAGAAGTCATACCACCGCCAAAAGCACTTCGCCCAACTTGGGAGGGACCTTATCAAATCATAGAAGTAGTGAGCCCTGACACATTTTACTTGAAAAGCAAGGAAGGCGTCACATTCACTCACCCATGGAACACTCAACATCTCCGCTACTACTATAAGTAGCGCTGCAACATCCCCATGAGCATCTTCACTTAGCTAATTTTTGCAAAGTTCAGCTAAGAAAGGCTACCCTATAGGTACATATTTTTGTAAGAAGCTGGGTCCGCCCAGTCGTCAATGAAACAAGGAATTATTCAAACCATTGTCCCACACATGCACAAAAAAAAAACATAAAAAACAAGTCAAATATATCAAGTCTGGCTAGGCCAAAACCTTTGCTCCTCAGGACAAGGGCAATATATATGCATTTAACGGGCCAATCTTAATCCCTTTCATCTTTCATTGACGTGCAAAAATATTTCCGCCATAATCCCAAGGGAATTAGTGGACAAACATTCATCACAACACAGGCAAAGAAAACAAGCATAACATTTAAAAAAGTTGAGCCTTCCCAACCAAGAAATTGTTCATGCTGCTTACAAAAAAAAATGTGACCGCCACAATACAAAGAAAAGCAACTACATCGAAAGTTCCATATCAACATATCCTAATCTTGCCCGGCCTGAGAAGAAGACCTCGAAACGCGATCACCACGGCAACGTTTCTCCAGAAGCTGATGAGTACCCATCTTTCTCTTCTCAGCTTTACTTGTCGGCGTCAGAGTCTCAGGATTATCATCAGACCTCGCACCATCTTCTCCAGAAGAACCACTCTTTTCGCTACCATCAAAAGAGCCATTTTTTGAGGAACCGCCATGTTCAGATCCCTCAACATCCTCAACGGCGACATCCTCGCCAGGCATAGACTCTGGAAAGGCACGATCAGCTAGTATCTTGTCAAAGTTCAAGTAGCCGCTATCTTTGAGCTCGTTAAAGTTGGCGGCATCACCTTCTTTACAAGCATTCATCAGAAGTGCCTTGAACTCTGCTGACTTCTTAAAAGCGTCAACCACCTCTAGGCGCACCATCTCCCTCTCTTCCTCTGCCAGCTTGGCCATCTCTTCCTGCCTAGCAGACTGGAAGTCCACCAACTCCTTTTCTTTGGAAGTAAGCGCCTCCTGCAACTGAGCGATGGTATCTTCCCTCTCAGCCTTCTCCTTCTTCAGGGCCACCAACTCGGCATTAAGGTTGGTAATGGTGGCAGTATCAGTGATAGTTTTATCCACAGCACGCTTGAACTTGTCTTTGACGTCAAGTAAGGCACCGTCAAGCTTGGAAATGTCCCTAGCGGTGGACTTATTCTTCTCCCTCTCTGCCGACAAGTCACGCTATGCCTACAGAAGTTCTTCTTTCAATTTGCGCTCCTCCGCTGAGCCCTGATGAAGGTAAAGCTCATGAGCACCCTTTAAAATCAGATCCAGGGATTTCTCCAGCTTTGATGACTCCGCCGGCCCAGAAACTCTCGCCTCGCAACCAAAACCAAGGAGCTCACAGATGTTATGCAGAAAGGCCTGTTGACTGGGTGCACTTTGCACCAACCCTACGGTTGTCGGAGACAAACTTTCCTCTGACATCTTTATGGCCAGCCGCAACATGTTTTTCTGCCACATGCCTCTCTCCAACCTTCATCTTCTTCGACGGATCTGGAGGAATGATGGAGAAAACAATACTGCCAACATCCTCTTCTGCGACACGCCAGACCTCCCTGATGGATGACCGCCAACATCCCCACCAATACCATCGATAACCTTTGGACCGACATGTTTGGATCCTCCGCTATCGGTCCCAGCTGTAATGCCCCGTACCTTAAAATTTTTACTAGCTACATTTTACCATTATTGATAGAGGAGTGACTTTTTCTTTAGTCTAGTAAATTAGGAAATTTCCTTGTGAATATCGTAGTATACGAAAAATCGGGTTCGTGGACACTTAATTTGTTTAAATCAGATTTTCTACGGGAAAGTTATTACCAAAATGGAAATTACTATTCTTGGTAGAGGTTTTTAAATGAGTTTCCTTTTTGGGATTGAGGAGAGAGAAAGAATCAGCCCTAAATCGGGACAAACCAGACCCCTCCTCTTTTTCCTTCTTCCTTTCGCCGTCTCTGGTTTTTCGGCGATTCCTTCGCCGTCTGACCACCTCAGGATGAATCGCTTGGCATTGAGTGATCCTCTCCTCCTTCTCTCCCTACTCATGTAAGTTTTTCACCTTGGGTAGCTTTGATTTTTGAGATTCGAAGAGAAAAGTTCCAGAAATGGGAAATCAGAGATTTGCTTCAACCTCCGGTTTCCGGCAGGATTTCTTGAGGGTTTTGGTTGTTGGTGAGGTGCTGAACGTGTTCCTAATCTTGTTGCAGCTTGTTTTGGCTGGTGGAGGAAGAATTGAAGGTGATTGAGAGCGTGAACAGTAACTGACGAAAATCTTGATTTTGGGGTTGATTTACCGACCATTTTTGCTTGAAATTGGTTGTTGTTGCATGTATAAAAATTGTTGGCCTTGTTGTGGAGATTGTGTAGGTATAATTTTTCTTGGCCGGTTATGGGTTTTGGAGTAGTGGCGCGTGAAGCCACACGCTGCCACTGGTAGTGGTGCTTGGAGGCTCTGTAAACCCTTTAGAATATCTTTATGTTAGTTTTTGTATTATACTTATTGTTGGGGAACCTTTGTTTGTCACTGTTCTTGCATATTTTGGATGTTGGATGTGGTTTTAAGAGTGTTAAGATTATATTTTGGGATTGCGAACTTGTTATCATGAGTTTGGTGATGAGTTGAAATCGTTAGGAGGTTGGAGAAATGAAATGGGGTTAAGGAATATTAAAAGAGAAATTGGAAATTTGGAAGGAAACTTATTTATAACCTTGTTGATTAATTGTTGGTTGAGGAATCGAAATATAAATAGGTTGAGTTGTTAAAGAGTAAATGAGGGCATTGAAATCCTAAATTGAAGAATTGGTTGTTAGAGGAATTTTTGAGTAATGAGTATTAATTTTCGAGGGAATAAGCTTTGTTTCTTAGATTAATTATATCTTGCCAATTATTACAGGATGTACTGGGGCCTCGAGGGAGGAGGACACGGGTAGACAGGAGGACTAGCTGCGAGACTCACCTATGAGTGGACTTTTATTTTATTTAAATGATGCATGCAGCATGGCATTAAATTTATAACTTGATTATTGTTTGGATAAACGTGGTTTTCGTGGAAGGAAATGAGTTTAAAGAAATGAGTTGGCAAGGAGGCTATTTCGGCCCATGCGTACATTACCTAGTCGGCAGTCCCCTCCAGACTCCATATCCAGGTCGGTAGTCCCCTCCGGTGAGTCATCTGGTTGGCAGTCCCCTCCAGATGACATAAGATAATTAGTCGGCAGTCCCCTCTAACCACCGCCTCCTACATTCCGGTCAGTAGTCCCCTCCAATGCGTCATCTGGGCGGCAGTCCCCTCCAGATGGCATGAGATGACTAGACAGCAGTCCTCTCTAGTCATTGAACAATATTTCATGAAAGGATGGTTTTCAAAGGAATGAGTTGGAATTGTTTTATAAATCTAGCTGCATGTCAGATTTTATTAATATGAAATGGGGAAGCATTCAATTATGGGTTTCATAACTTATTTCAGTTTTGTCCACTCACTCTAACGGTTTTTTAAATGTTTTCCCCTAGGCCCTTCGTTTTCAAATGCCCAGATTTCAGATTTGCCGAGATCGCGTCCAGGAACTTGAGGCATAGGAATCAGCGCTTCCGTTCTGACTGTAGGTTAACACTTAACCTACCTTGTATGATATCGGCTTAATTATGTAGGATGGCTCTGATAACCCTTTTAATTTGGAGAATGTTATTTCCTGAGAATTTGTTATCGTATTGAATTTAAGTTGGAATTCGTACTTTCAGAATGTAACATATAGACTTGGAATGTACCTATGAGTGTGGGTTAGTTTTAATCATGACCAGGTTTGTAAACTTTTGGGTAGTCCATTTTAGGGGAGGTTTTGTAGATTTTTCACCTGGATTTTACCTAACGTGGGCTCCACAGACTCGTATCCGGGTTTCGAGGTGAAACTTGGGTCGGGTTCTGTCACCAGCTTTTGTTCTTTTCTCTCTCTTAGTATCGCCCACCACCATGTCCAGCTCCCCGACAACAGTCGTCGCCTTCTCCTGTGACTTATGAGCAGGTACCTCCAGGGCAAACGTCGTATCTTCCTCGTTCTCTTGTTCACTCTCCTCCACCACATTTTTTTCTTTGCCCCCTGTCTTCTTCTTCTTCTTCAGATTGGCACTATTCGAGTGTAGAGGAGCAGCCAGAATTTTTGCCTCCCCCGCCGTTGTTATCTCCCTTGTTTGCGGATTAACAGTCTGTTTCCGCACCTTAGCCGACTCGTCAATCATAAAATTGACGTAGTCCTTGATACCGCCAATGTTAGCCATCGTTTTTTTGGGAACTTCGGTGGTTCTTTTGTTCGTACGAATTACAACTACAAAAGAGAGCACGTATACCGTCACTTTTTGAACAATAACAACATATCACAGTTCTAATAATTGATTTCACTTACCAGGCTCCCGTGCAGGTGCAAATGAATAAGTAGCGACCAATGTGATAGGATGCGAAGATCTAGGCAACTTTTGTGCGACCAACAGTAGTGCACTCGACACACCCGCTGTCATTCGATATCCGTCAACTTCGGTCTCCAACCCTATGTAGATAGAGACAAGATATCACATAACGGAACTGACGCAATAACAAAATATGGCGGCGTAAACAACAAGCAAGGAAGCAAATATCGCACTCGATACAAAAATCAAGCCTCAAGCGCATAGACAACAACCTTTTATGGCTTGAAACTTCGAGGGAACCCGGAACTGCGGAGCCTTTGCCCCCTCTGGCCTCGTGTCATATTCCCAACCATTGGTGTTAACATACACGGCAGCCCGCCATGTTGTGGAAGAATCAGGCGTATGTTCCAGAAGTTTCGGGGCTCCAGGTCAACGAGTTAGTTTAACAGTCTCGCCACAGTTTGTCCTCTCGTTATATGTCAACTCATAGAAGAATAGTACTTCAGCCACTGTCAGAAATTCACACCCTGACAAATCCCACAAAGCGATCAAAGCCAATAACATCTTCCACATGTTTATGGACACTTGACCTACCGCAACATTCAATTCATGCAGCAGATACTGCAGGCTCGAAAGTAGTGGCAGCTTTACCCCGTGATTCAGTATAGCCTCGTGAATAGTGCCATAACCCTCCAACAAATCAGTAGCCCTTTCACCCTTCTCTAACGGCGGCAACTTCACAATACTGGGCAAGCGAAACCTATCTTTCATCTTCTGTATATCTCGCCACGACATAATGGAGGAAGGTTCATCTACTCCGACACCATTGTTGAGAACCCACGAGAAATCAGTAGGTCCGAAACTCTGACCTTTATCCCCAATCTCAACCCTGTTGTCACTTTGTCCAGAGGCGCTAACACTTTCTTCGCTACTATCGGATACCTCCTCCTCCCTAGTACGATAAACAACTTCGTGTTCTTCACATTGACGTGCTGCCATAGGTGGCGGATAAATGATCTGGAGAGGGACAATATCTAGCGGTTCTTCAAAGCTACCTTCTGCAGAAGTGGGACAACATAACGAATCAATAAAACCCCTCTCTGAAGAATTAAGCAACGACACGTCCGATTCTTCACTACTTGAGATATTGATAACGGCCGGCATGCTACACAAACACTCTAAACCTATAAGTTAGCAGTCAAGTCAAATCTAAACCTACCCTATGCCATCAACAACAAGAACTCATTCAAGAACAGTCACTCCAAAGTCCTAGAAAAGCCAGAAACCCTCAGACCCTCAGACCCTCAAACACATAATAACACAAAAACCATAAACATACCTTTTTGGTACAAACGGAGTAAATGCATTCACACAAGCCAGGCCAAAACAAGAACACACAAGAAAACCCAGAAACATATAGCATACCTCAAATTCGCGGAAGCAAACGCCAAAGAGCGACAAAGCAGACCAACCACAAGATGAGCTCGATCACCTCTACTCCCCTTCAAATTCTTTTCCTCCTTCTTTCCTTCACTCGATCAAAGAGGTTCCCAGATCTTTTCCCTCTTGTTCTCTCTCACTCGAGAAAGAATGCAAAGGCACAGAATAGGGCAAAGTGAGTGAACTCGACTTCATTTCCCCCTTAAATAAAAACTCTAGCGACAAATCTCAGCCATCTCTGAAAAAGTAACTGCCAGCCATGATCATGCCACGTGCCCCCAATAACCGAGATGACGCCTCGGTAAAAATGACGTGCTCATAAGTGCAACATTTATGATGAAGCAACAACTGCTGCGCAGCGACGTTTTCCCGCACGCCAACCCTATCAACAACCCCTACATGTCACCTACATTGTCAAAGGATCTTGCAGAATCTGGCCAAATAACCCCAAATTTCAAAAAATCACCTCCACAGTCACTTCTCTTCCACTAAGTAGCCTCATGTGAGCCCCCGAAAATTTTGTTTAATTTTTAGAAGGTAATATTTCGAAAATAAGATTTTTGCACAAGGTGATTTTAGTGAAGGAAACGATTTTGGACATTTTTAGGTATCGAGACTACCAATTGGGCTATTTGAATTAAGTTCGGGCCGAAAATTAAAGTTTGGGCCAATGTCCTTCCAATTGGGCCTAAAGAATTACTAAGGTTTATTGAAGCAAAAGATTGTCGGGATTATTATGAAAAGATACAAATTGAATTTTTAGTAATTCGAGTTTTGGGCATATGACGGAGTCGACTAAGAACATTAGTGACGAAAAACGAATAAAGAAGCGAGCTCAAAACCCGACTCAATTTTTGGTCGAATTCGTCGCAGGGGTAGACTTGTCATTTCACATGTACAAGTATAAATAGGAACAAAAAGCCCTCAAATTCCAAAACACTCTCTCCCTTACCCTCGGCCGCGTCCTCTCTCTCTCCCGACCTCTCGTTCCCTCTCCCTTCTCCTTCCCTCTGCAACCACCGGAGAACACCACCTCCGGCCACCATCTCACCACACCGCTTTCACCAATCGACACAACATCAAAATCCTACCTAAGCCCAAGCCTCACCACCGGCATGCACCGCCGGTAGCCTCCACATGCAACCACCGCAGTTTCCGCCACCATGCCTAGCCGGAAAAGCTACTTCCGATCACTTTCTCCACTCACCGCCACCACCACTCGATCCAGCACCCAAAACAGACCAAACTCGAGCCTCACCTTTCGACATACACGGCCACAGCCACCGTACCCAACCACCACAGTCGCAACACCACTGCCCCTTCCTCGTTCGTCGATTTCTGACCATCACCTCGCCACACGGACACCACCGTCAGACTCAGAAAGCCATAAAGAGCAAAACTTGAGCCGTAGCCTCCATCTCCGACTCCGAGAAACGCCGTACGAGCTCGCCGGAAACTTGTAGATAGCTTTGCATGTCTTCGTCCCCTAACCTCCAGTCCAAATCGAGCCTCAACACCTCCATAAATGAAGTCGAAGCCACACCATCATTCGAAACCCCAAATTCTGGACCTCCGACTCTGACCAGAGCCGCCGCACACACAGTCGCTGGCGCGTCGACCACCGTTGCTCCGTCGCTTATAATCACCTAATCTTCAGCCTTCTCGATTTGGTAATTATCGTACCCTCTTTTGGTTAAACCCCGAATTTCAATTTGGATGGAGAAATCCCTAACCCACTACAGTTTAATTTGGAAATTGAGGTTTGAGGAGTTCTGCGTTTTGGGGTTTGAAGAGTATAGCACGAAGCTGGGGTTAGAACATCTGCATTTTGGTTGATCCACAGTTGAAGAAGATGGGGTAAGGCCTTGACTTTGGACCTTGTCTTGTCACGAAAAATTGTACAATCTTTGATTTTATATGGTTAATAGGGCAGTGATTTGGTACTGTTATTATAGTTTTGAAGGCTATGAAGAAATCGAGTTGGTGCCAAAGGCTATCGAAGAACAGAATTGATTATGGAAAAGAAGAATGGTAAGGGTTGGGTATTTGGATCTATTTGGTCGTATATTGTTTGTACTGATTGAAGTTAAGGTTTCGCTAAGTGCAAATTAAGATTTGGTGCTGCTTAAATGTTTAAGTGGTTCTGTGCATTATTAGTTTTGTTGGAAACTTGGCTTGAATGAGCGTGTTAATGAGCTCATTGCAATTAGATGATTGGTGTTGTTTGATTAAAGAAGTGGGTCTGTTGTAAATTTTGGAAATTTAGTAATGGTTAACTTGGTGAACTCTTTCAAAGAAGTTTTGATACGAAAAATAGGAGATATGAGTATTAACCATTATCAAGCGGGAATTAGTGGTAGTGAATAGTGTACTTTTTGCATGCCATTAAGTTAAAGAAGGATTTTCAATTATGGTTAAGGAAACAATTACAAGTGAAGTATTTTAAACTTACCATCTCCCAAAATCGTAATCCTTCGGGAATGGTAATTATCATTTGTCTTCTTAAAGTAAAAAGGGTAAAGAAATAAAGGTAAAAGTACTAAGCATGACCACCATATCCCAAATGGTTCAAATTCAATATTATTTGGATTATTTGGGAATGGATAGAAGATTTTTATGTTAAAGGATAATCCGATGGACTTTAAGGAAATTAAGTAAATGTTTTGGTTGCTCGGTTAGTTGAGTTATAATGAAGTCAAGTTACTTATTGGTTTAATTTTATTATAAAGGACTCGAGCGTGTGCACTTGGATTTGAACAAATGATCGAAAGTAGGGAACGAACCCGAATGTGGACGAGCACTCCATATCCAGGTAGGGTGAGCTGTCCCTTCCTTGTTAGAGGCTTTTTTGTATATGTGGAATGCTCTAGTATAATAATATGATGCCTGCAAGTACGTTTTTGGTTGTTCATTAGTCGATGCCTCGTGATATCCGTGTTTCCATAATTGATAATTGCTTATTGTGAAAACTGTGGCTAGACTTGCATGTTGAGATACTGTACCCATTGTATGTTTGTATTTGTGACCTGAAAGTGAATGGGACCTAGACGCTTAGATTCCTAGGGATCCCACGGTGTCGATAACCGTGAACCTCCGGAGGGGGCTGTGCTCCTATGTTTGTCAAGGAAAGGTAAATACAGACAGTGAACCAGTCATAGGAGACTCAGAGCCAGGAAATAGACACTTTCGCTACTTGTAGTCACAAGAACTACAGAGTAGTTGGCTGGTTCTCGAATGATGACGAACCAGGTTGGTCACCGATTTATTTTAGTTTAGCCGGTAGGTAAGTATCTCAGAGCTCCAAATTGTGTGAAGCATACTGCATATGCTTTATAAAAGAAATAAATGTTAGTGGTTGCCTCTTTTAAAAGTATTTTAGATAAATGTGCACAATATTATGTAGTAAATATTTTTGATTATTATTATTATTTTTCAAACCTAGCATGGTTGGGTCGGCCCCTACTGGGCATGCGAGGACTAAAGCTCACCCCTACAATAGTGTGCAGGTTTCGAGCATGTGGTAGGGGAGCGTACAGAGGAGGCACATGGCCCGGCTTGGCGTATTCTTCCTGACTTTATTAAAAGAAGGTTTTGGTCCTTTATCGGATTTTGAAGTAGCTTGTTTATTCACTTTTTATTTATTTTCTACACATTTACCAAAACTTCGAGAGGCCCGTAACCCTAGGGCATGTCTCTCGCGCTTGTAGTTATTTAGTGATTTGTTTTCCAAATTGGGCTCCAATTGTAAGCCAAATGTTCATAGCCCATTTCAAATTTCGCTTTTGAAAATGTGATGTTCGGTTGCTAGAATGATTTGTCCAAGAAAGTGTTTTGTAAACCAACAGTCTAAATCCAAAAGGCCTTGCGATTTCGGGTTGATGAGTTACCGGGATGTCATTCGTGACATGTCGATTTCTCATTGGCTCAGGGTCGTGGCGTTGTGGGACCCCTCTCTCGGGTTACCATACCTCATCTCCCACTAATTAGCCTTATCCTCCACTAATTAGCCTTATTCTCCGCTAAGTAGCCTCATCCTCCGCTATGAGTCACCAAACAACGAAACAACGATCTGCCACAACATAAGTGTTACCACTAACAAATCCATTTCACTGCTAACACTTATCTCGTCTAAAACAAGCTTGCAAGACGAGTATACCAACTCATCAACCGACAACTACTGACCAACACGTCTCCGACATCGTCGCTTCCGATAACAATCAACAGTCACTCACCCGACACAATTTACATTTAGCGGAACATTCCTAACCAGGGATATCCCATTTATCATCGGTACACCAACCTTAAGGAGGCGGTGTAGTCAAGTTCTTCTACTCCGGGAAAGAGTAAGGGAACCGTTAACACAGCATACGACAGCAATTGATCCGGCCATTAACTTCCCGACACTAAGACACCAAAAGAGTGGGATTGCTACCCACCGCCTCATGCTGTCAAACAGCTCCCCTCAACAAACAATCACCCAACCAAACGGAGGTCTTTCTTAGCCGGGGAGTGGGAGACTCCCTGGAGGGCCTAGCAGGGGCCTACCCGAAAGGGCAAAAGCGCTCGTTCAGACAAAATCCATGGTTGACGACGCACTCTCACTGATTATGCCCGACATGTAACTGAAGGTTCCACCTTAGTTGTGGTAACTCCCCAACCAAGAAATCCCTCCTTGACTGGGGACTTGGGGGGCTTGTCCATACATAGCACTTGCCGGCCATAATCAGCACTTAGACTTGACCATGTCACCTTGTAGGAATGACTTCAAAAGTGTAACCCCTGGAAACATAGCAAGACAACCTCCACTGGCAAGCCAACTCTAGGCCGAAACTTGCCTTGATGAGCCAACATGCGCCACCCAAAGTTGTCTCTGCAGAAAGAAACAAAACTCAGCAAACTGAAGTGTATCAGTCCTACATCTAAAACAAGACTAAGGTAGCTCACTATAACACCTATAATCCACTTCTCTCTCTTCATTGATTACGCATTCAATAGCTATTTACCGCTACATTTGTCAATACAAGTACATCGTTTAACTTTAGCATCGGAGGAGCGAACACCGCCAACCACGGTCTCCCCTCTTGATGCCGTTGTATTTCTCTTGACAGATTAGCGGGATTTCGTGAACTTCATACATATCGGAAGATTGGACCCTTGTCCACGTTATCGAAAGCCGACATCATATAGCGGTATTCTGAGCATTAACATGAGGCATGCCATGTCAGATCATGTGGGCCCCACCTATCAGGCAAAATTTGAAAATTGCCCCTGCCGATCCGGTGTCGTTCTCCATAGTTGCAGGGGGTTGAGAAATTAACAAATTACATATAAGTTATTGATAAAAGATGACTTAACAAATACATCCTTTAAAGGTTGAATTAAACATATAAGGACTAAATCTTACAAATAAGGATAATCTGCTCTCCACTTGCCACATGTCATATGTTAATTTACTTTTTTACCCTTAACTACTTCTTTTGACTTCTTTTTTTTATGTTACTTTTTCTTTTTCTGAGAATAATCCCTTTATGTTACTTCTCAAAAGCAAAAAAAAATTCTCTTCCTATTACACGTTGCTAAGAGAGAGAATCTCAGAGCTCTTCGTCAAAATTCTTTTTCTACTTTATTGCTAAACGTGTCTTTGGTTCAGTAGCAGCTTCATTTGCAGTAGCAGGAGTAGTATCAGGAGCAGTAGTAGTAGCAGGAGCAGTAGCAGTAGCAGGAGCAGTAGCAGTAGCAGTAGCAGTAGCAGTAGTAGGAGCAGTAGCAGGAGCAGTAGCAGTAGCAGTAGCAGTAGCAGTTGCAGGAGCAGTAGCAGTAGCAGTTGCAGGAGCAGTAGCAGTAACAGTCGCAGTGGCAGGGGCAAGAGCAGTAGCAGTGGCAGGAGTAGTAGCAGGAGAAATTAGACATGTCAATCCATGAATGACAAATCAATTCAATTTGAACAGCAACATATCATATCATTGACAGTAGCAGATCATATCATTGATAGTAGCCGATCATATCATTGAACCAAATTGCAGATCATATCACTGAACAGTAGCAATGCATATCTTTGAAAACATATTTTGAAATCGTTGCATGATAGTCTCATCATCTATACTAGTAAAAATGTATTTCTCAATATATGAAATCAAGCTATCATTCATAAACTTGTCTCCCATTCAATTTCAGAAACGAGTCTTCACAATGTTCATAACAAAAAATATGCTCTCTACACTTGCAGTCGTAACTGGTAAAATCAATATCAATGTCACAAAAGAATCAGCTGAGAATCATTACTTAACAAAATACACACACACACACATATATAGAGAAATTTTTAACAATAGTACACGACAAATAGGTGACTCCAAAGTTCGGTAAATTAAGTTTCAAAACAATCATTTCGGTACATGAACTTGTAATCTTGACACACTTTTAGTACATGACATCAATAACACCATTAACTCTATGCCATTTTTCATATTTTCTAAGGGTAAGTTAGTATTTTTCTCTCTCTCTTTCTCTCTCTCTCTCTCTCTCTCTCTCTCTCTCTCTCTCTCTCTCTCTCTCTCTTTCTCTCTGTTTCTTTGTTGGAACTCCAATCTGTAGTCTGCACTACTCTCACAAACCCAATTGACTCAATACCTCACCTTACACACTTCCAGCTAAACAAAACAAAACACAAAACTCAAACTAACTTTGTAGTGGGTACTTCCGATCACCTTTAACCCCAAAAGCTAAAATCCAGACCCATTTGGGACAGAAGTCCTGATCTTTCCTTCTCCAGCGGCAATGGTAGCAACAGCACCGGCGAAAGAGGTAGCAATGATTGGAGTTGCGGAGATGAGAATCAAGAATTGAAACCTTCGACGTCGTCGTTTCAGTGTTTTGGGCTTCTGGGAATGTTTTTGAATGGATAGAGATCGAGATTCGTCGCCGATCCATAGTTTCGGTTCAAGGTTTTGACGGAGGAGGTAGAGTAAGCTCCTACATCCTCGGCAACATGGCTTCCCAGCCCAATTTCGGCCTCAACGAGCTCGATTTCGTCTTCTCAACTCTCATCATCGTTGACAATTCACATGGGTGTGAGCAGCAATCTGAGGTACCAGACATTGAATGGGGTGGAGTATGTGTTGGGGACTGCACCCGGCTCGTTCTCTCTCTCGTTCCTACTATTATTGAAGAAGCTTTATGGCTTTATGGTTTGATTTTGATGTGATCTTGCATAACTCAGCAATAAAGGAATTGATATTTACTGTTAAAAAAAAAAATCCTTGATCCGTTGCTTTGAAAAGCTTTATTCTTCTTCTTGTACAATGAAGGAAGCAGAGAGAGAGAGAGAGAGTTAGAAAGGATAGCAGGAATAAGAGAGAGAACGAGCTAATTCCTTTCTTTCTTTCTTTTGTCTTCTTTATCAATCCTTGAAAAGATGAATTAACCCTTACAAATTTGACCAAAATCACATTGACTAATGATAGATCTAACGGCATGTACATATTTTCGGTCGAAATTACAATTTCATGTACCAAAATGATTGTTTTGAAACTTAATGTACCAAACTTCGGAGTCACCCATTTGTCCTGTACTATTGTTAACAAAATTTCTTTAAACAATATAATTCAAAACTTCTTTGGAAGACATTATTCATATGGTCTAAAAAATAAAACACAATTTCTGGTCATTCTTTTAACTTAACGAGTCTCTTTATAGCCTCAATTGGTGTACACCTAGATCCACTGAGAATTAAGTCGACAAGACCAGACCAAATGCGAAAAACTAAATGCACAAAAGTGCCAAGACTGTCCCTGCAAGCGGAACCTTATTGTAAAAAGACTAAAAGCCATAAACATAGAATTGGGTCAAAGCCAAAGCCCTAGCCCAAATAGAGCTAAGAAGGTAGCCCAAAAGGGGAAGCCCAAACAGCACAAGGCCCAGCAGGATCTGGAACCGGTCCAAACTTCACCTCCATGTGCGTTCGTGCAGCGCCGTCTGCTTCCACCATCTGTCTGCCGAAATTCGCCTCGCCGACCATGCCCAACCAATTCGAGCCGGCCCACCCCAGCAAACCACGGCCACCACTTGGCCTCGCCATGCACCATAATCACGAGCCGCCCGAATCTTCCAGTTTCTCGCCGCCGACAGTTCCTGAGAACCACGCCGCCGTTCAACCTATCAGAAATCGTGCCGCCGCCTGAATCTGCAGAGCCCACGCTGGAGTCCCTTCCCTGCACAACACAACGCGAACACACCCAGCGACTTTATCTAGAAATCATCCCGCCCCGTCCAACACCTTGAGCCCAACGTCTCTCTTTCCGACCGTCCCAAGCAAGTAGGGTTCAATACCCGTCCGGCAACAACCCGATAGCGGCGAGGTGAACCTACACCTACCCGGAGAGTCGCCAAACGAGCCGAATTTCTCAAACGCCGAAACTAGGGTTTCCGGGTTTCCTGGAGCCCTTCATAGAGAAAAGCTAGGCAGCTAGGTTTATTGGTTAAAGAGTTAGGTTGCGAGGGCCAGATCTTTCTAGCGCCTATGGTGTTGTACCAAAGGGGGATCCCGCTATGTCTATGATGTATTCAATGTCAAATGAGTGACCTAGTTTCTATGTACCACTGTGGGTACTAACACATCTTCTTGTCTGTCTTAAATGGCAGCAGAAGGGTATGTAAGGGCCATTCTGGCTTTTGATCAATATATTGGCTTTGCCTTCTTTAAAAAAAAAAAAACAAGTCTCTTTATAGCCATTAACAAATAATTACTTTGTGCAACATATCTATTAACCTTACCAAAACTCATAGACCATTATGAAGTTTCAATTTTATCTTAATCCAAAATAAGTTTGGTCACTTATATAAAAACCTACAATTTTTCTTAATGAACACAGATTACACACATGGAGATCACAAACATGCCATTGTTCAATTACAGATACAGAAACTTCATTGCATATCAGAACACAATTATCAACACATATTCGCAGATATGTAAGTATTCTATTCAAAATTCACACAATCACAGAACAACCATATAATGTAAAATTCATCTGGTCACCATCTACTCTAGCCTAGGCTCACGTTGGGAATGCTTCTAGTGTTCTTGTGCTTTAACATAAATCAAAACATGCTTTGAATCGAAATAAAATTTCCAGAAAGGCCTAACCTTGAAGCCTTACAATTTGCTATAATGCTTAGCGAAAGCATGAAATTTAAACAATAAACAACACCCAATTCGTTCACCTTCTTAATCCGCAGCATGTGGAGTTTGAATTCCAAAACATGAGTGCATCTTCTGCACTTCCGAATCAAGACCAAAAAACTCTAAAACCCTAAATTTTTATTTTACTGTTATGAGACAACAGTCACATCCCGTAGTGAGTTACTGAATGGGTATTGGGCCTGGATCAGTGCTGCTGCGGGTTTGGCCCAAAATCTCTTTTCTTAAGTGGCCCAAACATGGCTTGATTCTTAAACAAAGTTAGTGTTCAAAAGTATTTTACACAAAATAAAACCCTAGTTCTTTCAAAACTTGATTTATCAAAATTGATTTATGTTTCGTGAAAACCTGAATGCTCTGATACCAATTGTAAAACTGAATGAGCCAGTCCAAACACAAGGATCAATCCACAATAACATAAACACTCATGACTCAAACAATGACAATATGAACTAGTGCTACAGGGCTTAAGATCAAATACCTGTTTCTTGGATAGAAGACATCTTGAACGGCTTCTTAGATAAAATCTGTACAGCTTCACAAGTCAAGGTTTTCTGCTCTTCTCTGATCTCAAGCTCCTTCAATAGGGGAGGAATGAATGCTTTTATGTTATAGAGAGAACAGGGACGTCAAGCACAAGAGTCCTCCCATAAAAGAAGTTCTTAAGTATCAAGTCACCCTAATAATGTCCTAATGTATCACTGATTCCAGATTACCTTATAATCTAAGTAATAGATTCCTAACCAATGAGCCTGATATACTTAGCTTATTTGGTCTCTAGGTGTGTTACTCCTTTTACATCTCCTATTAACTAGAATGATGTTTTAATATGAATTGTTTACTCAAGCTTAGATAATGATAGGTCCATTATAGTTTTACATCAAATCCATAATTTAGATAGCATATTATTGTATGACATATGGACAAATTCAAATTCAACTCCAAGATAAGGAATTGGCTTCAGCATGATGTGTACAGCTACTAGTTTTATCATTATTGTCAGCCAAATGACATTTACAATTAAGTAAAATTATCTTATACTTTTCGTGTTATATCCAACTATACAAAATTTCGAGGTATATTTTTCAACAATTTTAGATCTCAAGTTGGTCCATGCCATTATGTAAATCTTATGCGTAATCGGGATCTCAACAATGATTGGATGGGGGGCGGCAAATGCTAGCTGTTATGGCAGTAGACCAATAGTGTAGGGCATTGTAATGGTGATGGCTGCTAAACTTAGTCCTCTAAAGTCATGGCTCATGGCCCTCTTTATGAACTTAGTCGACAGAAATCAAATCCATAATTTAGATAGCATAGTATGACATGTGGGAAAATTCACATCCAAATCCAAGATAAGGAATTGGCTTCCGCATGATGTGTATAGCTACTAGCTTTTCCATTGTCGTCAGCCAAATAAAGTTTACAGTTAAGCTAAATTATCTTCTACTTTTCTTGTTATGTCCAACTATACAAAATTTCCCGGTTTATTTATCAACAATTTAAATCTCAAGTTGTTCCATGCCACTGTGTGACTCCAATGTGTAATCGGGCTCTCCAACCATGATTGGAGGGCTGGTAAATGCTAGCTGTTATGATAGTAGACAAATAGTGTAGGGCGTTGTAATGGTGATGAGTGCTAAACTCAATCCTCTAAAGTCATGGGCTCATGGCCCCCTTTTACGAACTTGGCCGACAAAAATGAAATCCATAATTTAGATAGCATGTTATGGTATGACATGTGGGCAAATTCACATCCAAATCCAAGACAAGGAATTGACTTCCGCATGATGTGTATAGCTACTAGCTTTCCATTATCGTCAGCCAAATGACATTTACAATTAAGCTAAATTAACTTCTACTTTTCTCAGTCATCAAAAGTCATGGGCTCATGGCCCCCTTCTATGAACTTGGCCGACAAAAATCAAATCCATAATTTAGATAGCATATTATGGTATGATGATTTGGTGCTTAAATGCAATTACTAAGACAGAAAGTATCTTTAGCGACCAAGTTTTTAGCGATGAATTTATTTTCCTCGGTAAATGTCACATTTTACGAGGAATAATTAAGTTCTTCACTAAATGCCAGTGGCGGATCCAGGATTTTTTCTTAGGTAAGGCAAGATTCAAATTAAGTTAGTAAGATTATTAAAAAAAAATGAAAAAATAATGTTTATCAATACTAATTTAAGTCACTTGAAAATGCTAACTCCATAAAAAAATAAAAAAATAAAAAATAAATAAAAAAACTACATTACAAGTTTTCAATCAACGAGACGGTAATTGTCCACAGCGCGATCTCATATTTTGAAAACGCTGGATTATAGCATCATTACCAATGCTATTGAATATATCTTTCTCAATGTAAACAAGCAAACTATCATTCATCCATTGATCTCCCATTCTATTACGAAGTGGATTCTTCACAATGTTCATAGCTGAGAATACTCTTTCCACTGAAGTTGTTGCAACCGGTAGAACTAAAGCCAAAGTTAGAAGCTTGTAGACTGATGCATGTGTTTTGTGCTTTCCTGTCTCCACCAATTTTTTAGCAAGACTACCAATTCCTTTCAATTGAGAAAATTCATTGTTGGATCGCATTTCATTAAGATAAATATCAAGCTTGTCTTCAAGTGATAAGACATCTCTTTCAGTAAA
>LYNE01000716.1:30509-61764 GCA_001662545.1 Rosa x damascena
AAATTCTTCTGGTTTTTGCCCTTTTCTGCCATTTTTCCATGGCTTTCCTACAACCAACCTATATAAATCCAAGGTAAACAAAAAAAACCCAGCCTAGGCAAGTGCCTAAGCTCGCCTATATGTGAATCCACCCCTGCTAAATGCCATTAGGTTTTTTATGAGGAACATATTTTCCTCCCTATATATCACTTTCTACGACTAATATTTCAGTTCATCACTAAAGGTGACCATAATTTGGTTTCCCAAATCATCATGTTATTAGTGAGGAAATATGAGATTTGAGTGACGAATTTTTTCATCGCGAAAATGACATTCAATGAGGAAACAATGATTTCATCATTATTTGTATGGCGGCAAATTGTGTATGACCCGCCAAATTCAAATGTGACAAAACTATGGTTTCCTTGCTAAAAGTCTATGTTCTACGAGGAACCATTTCCTCGTTAAAAGAAACAATTAGCAAGGAAATAACAAATTCCTCGTTATTAGTTTGGCGGATAATTGAGTAAAACCCGTCAAATTCAATGACGCCAAAATTATGGTTTCCTCGCTAAAAGTCTATTTTCTACAAGGAACCATTTCCTCATTAAAGGAAACAATTAGTGAGGTAATAACACTTTCCTCATTATTTGTTTGGCGGATAATCAAGTAAGACCCGCCAAATTCAATGGCGACAAAACTATGGTTTCCTCGCTAAAACTTTGTGTTCTACGAGGAATCATTTCCTCGTCAAAAGAAGTAATTGTCGAGGAAATAACACTTTTCTCGTTATAAGTTTGGTGGAAAATTGTGTAAAACCCGCCAAATTCAACAGGGATAAAAGTGTGGTTTCCTCACAAAAGTCTGTGTTCTACGAGGAACTATTTTGTCATCAAAAGAAGCCATTAGCGAGGAAATAACACTTTCCTTGTTATAAGTTTGGCTGAAAATTGTGTATGATCTGCCAAATTCAACGGTCAGAAAATTATTGTTTCATCACTAAAAGTTTGTATTCTACGAGGAACCATTTCCTCATTAAAAAAAATTAGCGAGGAAATAACTGTTGTCATTATTAGTTTGGCGTAAAATTGTGTAAGACCCACCAAATTTAATAGTGATAAATGTGAGCATTTCTCACTAAAAGTCTCATTTCGCGATGAATGATTTCCTCGCCCTTAATACATTTAGCAAGGTTCTAATTATTTCGTTGTTGTAAAGCAACCACTGTCAATTCAAAGAAAATGAGAAAACTAACCGTTGGATGTGATCATTACAATAAATTATGAGTGCAGTAAAAAATTTAGTTAATTTCACCATATTTTTGAATCCGATCGAATTGGTCAACCGTCGTCACTTCTATGTCTTCTTGGTTGACCGATGGCGTGACAACCGCGAAACATGCTTATTTTTTTACATCACGTCTATAAATATTTCATCGATGGATATGCGTGGACTTATGATAAAAATTTCAATTTTAATTATAAAGACGTTGACCTATACCAATTTGCCTCCTAAGCTTGTATGACTTATATATTGCATTTAAATTGTTGAAGTTTACTCTAGAACAACCATGAAGTGAAAAATGAATTTAGAGAAACCAATCGCTCGATAGAGAGATTGTAATGTTTTATGGTTGACTTGATACACATTTACGCAAGCGCACGTATCATTGTCAAGATAGGGAAATATTGTGCCCAAAGTTATCGTATCATGGGGATTAGTGGCTAACCCACAATCCTTGGGCAATCGGAAATAAAGACACTTAGCAAACAAAAGAAAAAAGAAAAAAGAAAATAAATAAAAATGCTACTCTAAGACACCAAGCCTTAGCAATGTTCGGCTTTGGTTTGCACCGAAGCCTAATCAAAACTAAGACCTAGTGATGACTATTTACAATGAAGTAGGAAATGTCACCGAAAATGTAATTTGCATTTCTAACAACTAAAGTGCAAGAATTTAAATGGAGACTTTAATTAATAACTAAATTAAATAAAGCAAAGAAAAGTAAGAAATGATATAGATATGGGATTGGTAATTAGGGATGAATCCTAACCCTAATTCAATGCTCTAGATGCTAATTTGATTTACATGCAATTTGTTAAAGGTGGTAGAAGCCGTACCCAAGGCTTTTCAAGGCTCAAGGGCCGAAATTCCCTTTCATGGTATTTCTACTCCGGTTCAAGGGCCGTAAGAACTCACTTGACATGAATTAGAGCCGGTTCAAGGGTCACTAATTCACATCAAGCGGCCCAGAGTTCCAGGAATTAGGCAACTAAGCTCACCATAATTGCGATCAAGCTAATCATGTAGTGAACGATGCTTGTACTTCCCACGAATATTAAATCGGGGTTCTAGCTCTAAAATCTAAGGATGTCATCCCCTAAATTTTAATCTAGACTTATTAAAACACATATCCAAAACATGCATGCATTCTAATCAATTATCACAAAACACAAGCATCTAATAATTAACAAATTCTAAATATAAATTAAATTAAGCATCCATTACATCAAATTTGGATTAGGGCACACAACCCTAACCCCTAACAAAATTTCTACTCACTGCCCAAAAATATATACATCATCAATTCCATCAATTTCATACAAATGAAAGAGGGAAAGGTATAGAAGAGAGAGAACAACCAAGACAAGCTACAAATGCTAGAAAGCAAACATAACAAGCCTTGGAATTATAATTTCTCCCTTTTGCCCAAGGGGTGATTAAATGCCTTATGCTTGAAGTGCTTCCCCTTTGAATCTTGTGAAATTGATGAGAAGATGGAATTTTGGTGAGGTGGGTCTTAGTGAGGAAGTGTGAATCTTGGTAAGGAGGATCTTGGTGAGGAAGAGAAATTAGTGAGGAGAATGAATTTTGGTGAGGTAGATCTTCGTAGGGAGAAAAAAAAATAGAGAAGGAGGGGAAAGAGGACAGCCCAAAGGCTGCCTCTGTTTTGGTGGTGCGGCGCTGCCGAGAAGAAAGGAATGAACAGTCATTTTAATTGTAAGGGGGAGGATTAAATATGGGGCTGCCTCTTTTTAGTCGAGAGACATGAAGGGATAGGGTAGGCTGGCGTGCCAGCATCTGAGAGGAAGTGTGAAAGGAAAGAAACAGGAAAGGGAAAGCCACCGTGCATAATTATGCAATTAAACATGCTGACGTCATAACTCTTTTTTCTTTTCTTTTTTAAATAAATAAATTTCCTTTCCTTTTCTTTTCGATTCTTTTCTTTTCTCCCTTCTTTCTTTTCTTCTTCTTTTCTGTCTTCTTTCTTCTCTCATCGCCATGTACTTCCACACATAAGCTCGGAGGCAATTGAATTCCGCTCTTTTGTTGGCATTGACCATGGTTGACCCGCATTGACTATTTCGTCATTTTGTCGGAAACTCCAATTTGCTTCAATTTTTTGCACCAATTTCTCTCGTTTCCCCACAATTCTGGGTATTCTACAAAAATAATAAAAAAATGGATAAATTACATATTAATTGACATTGAGATTGACTTATTTCTAGTGTTTTAGATATAATTACACACATATAAAAGCATATAATCAATGGTGGTTGTAAAAAATCCAGCCAATTTGGTTCTCGTTTCGAATTCGATCAACTAGGTCAAACTTAGTTACTCTGATAAACCTATATTTATAAAGCTTACACTCCAAAGAGCAATCTCTATCAATTCAAAGAAAATGGAAAAACCGACCGTTGTATGAAATTATTACAACAAATTAAGAGTGTGGTAAAAAATTTAGCCAATTTCACCATATTTTCAAATCCGATCGAATTGGTCAACCATCATCATGATACGTAGAATATATATGCACATATTCTATATAGAAGTATGAGAACATTGTTTCTATCTTAAGCCCGCGGATTTGTTTATTGTTTCATTTATTTATTCGATCACAACCATTGTTAGTATATTCTAGGCTCTATCTTAAGCAAATTCTTATAACATATATACATGTTTTGAATTTTTCTTATTCCTATTATATGAAGGAGCTTTCAAATTGATGATCAATTTAGAACTTTCTATTCCCATTGAGGAGTTTTCACATTCCTAATAGATTAATGGTAAATGCTCTATAAGAGGCACACCAACATGTACTACAAGTAAGACTACCAATGAATGACATATGCTAGCAGTTTATATTTGTCGAAATCGTTTTTCTTTTTTCTTTTTAAGTGTGCAATGCGCTATTGATGTATCTGATTTCATAATCATTATTCATAATTTCATATGCATAAGTATAATTCATATTTTTGCTTTTAAAATTATGATTGAATATCATGAAATTGAAAACCGTTAATATATTCACAATAATAAGATACCTAAGCCCATTTTTATTTTTATTAATACTTTTTTTATATATAAATGGCATTTTTTTTTTGTTACCCAAGTGGCATATTGAAGGATGATAGGGCTAAAATAGCCTCGCAATTTAACCTTGCAAAAATATCGAGGTTAGTAGAGCACAAGCAAGGATCGTTCAGTCCGGGGATTATAGGGTACAGTTGCACAAAAAAGGTCAATTAACAAATAAAAGAATAAAATGAGGTTTTGAGATTTGGTTCCTAATCTACTTAAAATAATAACGAAACAAATAAAACTATATACAATGATCAACTTCCCTAACCTAGACCAAAACCACTCGGAAATTACTAAGTGTAAAAACAGAAAATCTATTTCAACATGCTACAAAAATATGCCCATCTTAAATGCCTAGATAAGAGCCCAAATGAAAAACCTTAGCGGATCAATCCCTTTATCTAATTCGTTCTAATGTGGTTTTGGATCAGAAAAGTCCTTACCAAGTCCAATACTACTAATTTTCAAAAACACTTAGCGTAATTCTTTTAACTAGTAGTATTATCTAACCCTCGAATCAACTCACACGTGCAAATTAACCATTAAACATAGAATTTAACACGTAATTTCTAGAATCGTTTAACCATTGATATGGTTTTTACCACTTTTTAGAACTAATTGCTACTTGTTTAACTTAGCGCCTTAACAAATAAAAATTACTCTTGGCAAATTAAGCAAACATACAAGAACACTTAGCGTTATTCTAGCATGCAAACTTATTAACCTAACTCTGAAAATTACCTAAACAAGTAAAAGGGCACAAGATTGTAACATGCATCATAAAAGAATTCTCGAAATCATCTTAATAATAAACTGAAAATCTCAAAAATATTAATAAAAATATTCTGAAAATTTCATGTCTCCAATTACACAACTCACAAATCCAAACACACAAAACCGAAACAAAAATTGTAAGTAGTCATAGTTACACTTTGAAGCGTTTTTCTTAGCGGCTTGGCAACAAGGTGATGAACTCGTCTATGCTATGCTAGTGGAGCGTCCTTGACTTAGCGCCTATGAGCTTCGTGGATTGATGGATGGATGGTGGTCACGGTCTTGTAGATGATGGAAGTTTTGAGGAGTGAATTGGGCAGAGTCTCGAAATAGTTTTTGGCCAGGAAGTGATAACTAAGGAAAATGGAGAGGAAAATGGTGAGACAAGGAGATGAAATGGATCAAGGAATGTCCTCTTGAGAGTGAGATGAGAAGGTGTTTATATAGGGAAGAGAAAGAAGAGTGAAATGATGAATGAAAGAAAAAGAGAGAAACCAAGTATTATAAAAAAATATGGATAGTGGTAATGGATCCCTAAAACAAGGGAAAAAGTTATGGAAAAGATGGAGTAAATTAAGGCAACTAATGATGGACAAAATATGATGATTACACCCTAAAACATGGAATGTTTTTAGGTGATGATGGTGGATTTTTAGGTGATGATGGAGAAAACATGAAGATTACACCCTAAAACATGGAATTAGATTTTTGGGTGATGATGATGGTGGATTTTCTGCTACTTCAATTGGATCTCCATCAAAACTTCGGATTTTGCCTTTAACCTCTGCATAAAAAATGTTTTTCCATGAATGTAGATCATCCTGGTAAAATTTCAGAGCTTTTGAAATAGTAGTTGGCCGTATATGCTTCCAGAATGCGTTCAGGTCCGATTTGCAGTTTTAGTCTTTTAGTCAGAAACTTGGACCGATCTTTTAAAGGCCTTTCACTCCTATCTAGCTCTTGTACTCTTCATAAGAAATATTCCTTAGGATGTCTAGAATGGATCTGGAAAGTTTCAGATCATTTGGAGTTCATTTGGTCAGGCTTTTTTTCATAGTTCCACCCAAAGATTCTTCAAAATAGCTAGCCAAAATAGAAGAAAATAAGGCAGCTTCTAGTATTTTGTTTTGCACGAACTTTTCCACAAGCTTTCCTTCTTGTTTCTAACTGCATAAATGGTCATCTTTCATCTTTTTCATCACTATTATACATCCGAGCCTTAACTTGCCTCAATTGAGCTCCTATTTCTCTATGGTTGCTCCACAAACCTCCCTTCATCATTTAGACGGATGAGATTGCATCATTATTTCTTTAATTTCCCAACTGAAACGTCTCCTTTATGGCCTTAATTCCTCTCATAATGGAGTCTTTTAATAAGCTGAAACGTCTTTCTCTTATTTATTTCCCAACTGAAAACATCATTCTCCTTTATTTCCCAACTGAAAACGTCTTTCTCCTTTATTCCCTTCTTCATTGCTTGGTCAAACGTCTTAAATACTTTATTTTCTGATTCCATCATTGCTGTTTCCAAGAGTTCCACCAGGCAGGGTTTCCTACAACAAGGAGGGGAATATCAGAATTTTTTAGAGAAAATAAAGGGAATTAAAATGTAAAGACCGCAAGAACGTTGCAAGTGAGGAATCCTGATCCAACTAGGATTTTTCATGAATTTTTCATTTTCTGCCTATTTCAAGCCAAACACTCTATAAGACTCTGAAAACAACTTAATGACTCAAAACAAGAAACTAAGGGAGAAACGAGGCTAAAATAGGGCACATACTCAATAATATCGTCGCACATTGTGCTCCTATCAACTACCCCACACTTAGCTTTAGATAGTCCTTTAGCAAAACACGAAAACAAAAACAAAAAACAAACAAACAAAACAGAACAAAGACTCGACAAAAAGCAAGTAAATGACTCTACTGCTCCTAACTGTTGTCTCAGAGACATCAAACTCATGGCTTTCACGTTAAACACTTAGTCAAAATCACATAGATAATTCCGAGATTAATAAACATGTGACACTCATATGACTAAGTAAGATATGGAGAACTTAAGTTATACAGTGAATGATAGCATGTTTCGAACAAGTCCAATCCAAACTCACAAGGCATACTCTCGATTTTTCTCTCAGAAATTGCTATGCTTAAAAGCTTCACACTCAAGTATATGCAAGAGAACAAATAGAAAGGAAACAAACAACTTGCGTATTTCATCAATAAAAGCATTTTGTGAAGAATTTTTAAAGACCTCAAGAAATGACTAAGTGCACAAATGGACCTAAACCATAAGCTCGACTTTGTAACTGACTCCACTAACCAAAGGCTGCCTGTCTCAAAGATCAAGTAAAGACTTGAAAAACGGGTTGTAATGGGGCTAAGCTAGGGTTTTTGAAATGAAGATTAAGGATACAAAAATCTTCAGGACCTAGCAGAGCATATATGGACCACCTTATGTCACCATGTTTATGGGCCAATTATCATTGTTTTGGGCCCAACCTTCATTCTAACCAACATGGGAATGGACAAAGGCCTAATTTTCAACTTTGAGCCTTCTACAAACTTGGAAGTCTAAAACCACACTTCAACAATTTCCCAAGAGTTTTCTTTTCAATTTTTCTTCTCTTTTGCCATTTTTCTTTCTTTCCTTTTTCTTTTTTTTTTTTCAGAAATTTTTTTTTTCTCTTGGGTTTTCCCCACCCCACACTTGTCTTTCATCGTCACCCCTTCACATTATGTCATGCTCTACTAAGTCCATAGCACAAGGGTAGAGATATCCTGTACTAAGCTCATGATTGGGTAGTGAGGGTGATGAAACAAAGGTTTTCAACATAGGCTCAAAGGGGTTCATTCTAAGGAGTCCCACGACGGGCACAATTGGGGACACATGCTTGTTTGGCTATGGTGGTTACCCTAATGCCTTCTATCCTATCCAAGATCAGGGCATATTATGGCATACAAGTTTTGACAGTCACAAAAGTCGAGTTCTAGTATTCTCTAGTTCATTAAAATCTATGGCACATGATCATTGGATTTTCAAAGAATGATGAGGTTTTGCAAATACAGCCATGAAATTCTGAATTTATCAATAAACACTCTAAAAGAAAGTATTTTAGCTCAACAGCTCACTTAGGGTCAATTGAATCAGACTTAATTTTAGCATGCTTTATGAACCAACTTACAATCCTATCTCAAATTTTCATACAAGTATCACAATGTCGATTAACCACAGAATTCAATTAAGTACTATTTCGATTGTGAAAACCTTCAGCCATGAATGCAGAGACATGTTCATCCTAGACGTTAGGAGCATCCAAAGACTCAAACAAATAAAAAGACTCTAAAACCAACATTTTTTTTTTAAACTGAAATTTTTTTTTCAAAAATAAATATGTAAACCCACCCCACACTTAGAATCTACATTGTCCTCAATGTATATAGACCCTAAATATGGGGGGCTACGAAATAAGGGAAGGGTAAAATAAACAAACAAAGACACAAGTACAATTCAACCTAAGCAAGTGAAGGGATAGAAATGTCAAACTTTCGTTGATGGCTCCTTCACAGCTTCGGTTGAAATGGGTTGCCTCCCATGCAGCGCTTAATATTTATAGTCCTTCAGCCTAGACTCTTCTTCTTGTTCACACGTCCTGGGGTGCCTCCTGGAGGGGTATCTCTTCCAATGTGTGCTCCACAAAAGACTCATAGTAGGGCTTGAGACGATGCCCATTAACCTTGAACTCCTTCCCCGTATTCTCACTCTTGATCTCTACAGCACCATGAGGAAACACATTAGTAACTATAAATCGGCCAACCCAACAAGAACAAAGTTTACCTGGGAATAGCTTAAGTATAGACTGGAATAACAGAACTTTCTGGCCCACTTGGAAGCTTTTTCCACGAATCATTTTGTCATGGTAGGTCTTTGTCTTCTCCTTGTACATCCGTGAAGCATCATAGGCCTCATTCCTTACCTCCTCAAGCTCATTTAGCTGTAGCTTCCTATGTAGGCCCGCTTCATCATAATCCATGTTGAAATTCTGGACAGCCCACCAAGCCTGGTGCTCTAGCTCCACTGGGAGGTGGCATGCCTTTCCGTAGGCCAACCTAAAAGGAGACATCACAATAGGTGTCTTGTAGGCCGTTCTGTAGGCCCACAATGTATCATCTAATCTCTGGCTCCAATCCTTCCTTGTTAGGCCCATTGTCTTCTTGAGTATTCTCTTGATCTCCCTGTTGGACACCTCTGCTTGGCCACTAGTCTGAGGGTGGTAGGGTTTGGACACCTTATGGGTTACCCCATACTTCTTCAGCAAAGCCTCGATTGTACGGTTGCAAAAATGAGAACCTCAATCACTGAGCAGCACACGTGGTACTCCAAACCTGGAAAATATGTTAATTATCAAGAAACCTGCAACCACTTTTGAATCGTTAGTCCTGGTGGCTTTTGCTTCCACCCACTTTGATACATAGTCCACAATCAATAGTATATATAAACAACCATTAGACGAAGGAAATGGGCCCATAAAGTCAATGCCCCAAACATCAAAAATTTCTACAGTTATTATTGGGCTCATGGGCATTTGATCTTTTGGGCCAAGATTACCAGTCCGTTGGTATCTATCACAAGAAATACAAAACAAGTTTGCATCTTTGAAGATAGTAGGCCAATAAAATCCACAATCTACGACCTTCAGGGCAGTTCTACGAGGCCCAAAGTGGCCTCCACACGCCTCACTATGGCAAAATGACAGAATTGACCTATGCTCAGACTCTGGGACACATCTCCTAATGACTTGGTCACTACAATATTTCCATAAATAGGGCTCATCCCAAATAAAGTGCCTAGCCATTTTCTTCAATTTATACTTACTAGCTTTGGAAAGTGTGTCAGGAAATGTCCTAGTGACTAAATAGTTAACTATATTCGCATACCAGGGCACGCTAACCTCTATCCCAAAGAGCTGCTCATCTGGGAAAGTTTCCTGTAGGGGCTGGACGTCCTCCTCATGTACTATCCTGCTCAACTGGTCCGCCACCACATTCTCACTTCCCTTCTTATCCTTGATCTCTAGGTCAAACTCCTGAAGCAACAGGATCCATCGAATCAATCTGGGCTTGACCTCCTTCTTGACCATCAGATATCTCAAGGTTGCATGGTCAGAGTAAACAATTACTTTAGAGTGCAATAAATAAGAACGAAACTTATCTAAAGCAAAGACTACAGCCAAAAGTTCTTTTTCAGTGGTGGAGTAGTTGAGCTGGGCATTGTTGAGGGTCTGAGAAGCATAGTAAATAGCATAGGGCTTCTTATCCTTCCTCTAGCCCAGCACAACTCCGACAGCATAGTCCGATGCATCACACATAAGCTCGAAGGGTAGACTCCAATCCGAAGGGCATATGATGGGGGCCGTGGTCAACAACTCCTTGAACTTTTCAAACGCCTTCTTGCAATCCTCATTGAACACAAAGGGCACGTCCTTTTGCTATAGGGCACACATAGGTCTCTCCACCTTGGAGAAGTCTTTGATGAACCGCCTGTAAAATCCTGCATGTCCAAGAAAAGAGCGTACCTCCCTCACAGTTGTGGGGGAGGGTAAGTGACGTACAAGATCAACCTTAGCCTTATCTACCTCAATGCACCTAGCAGATATTATGTGTCCTAACATTATCCCTTGTGTCACCATGAAGTGACACTTCTCCCAATTCAACACAAGGTTAGTTTCTACACACTTCTCAAGTATCAATCCTAGATTCTCTAAACAAGTATCAAAATATTTACCGAAGACACTAAAGTCGTCCATAAAGACTTCAATAATATTTGTAATGTATTCTGAGAAAATGGAAAGCATAGATCTTTGGATAGTACCTAGTCTATTGCATAAGCCGAAGGGCATGCGCCCATAAGCAAAGGTCCCAAAGGGGCATGTGTAGGTCGTCTTCTCCTGATCCTCGTGGGCTATGCAGATCTGGTTGTACCCACTATATTTGTCCAAGAAGCAATAGTAGGAATGGCCCGCTAAGTGCTCCAACATCTGGTCTATAAAAGGCAAGGGCATATGATCCTTCCTCGTTGTGGCATTCAGCTTCCGATAGTCGATACATACCCTATGACCAGTCACTAATCTCTGGGGCACGAGCTCATTATCCTTGTTCTTTACCACAATCACCCCGGACTTCTTGGGCACCACTTGCACTGGAGAGACCCACTTACTATCAGAAATGGGGTAGATCAGCCCAAAATCTAGCAACTTGATCACCTCGTCTTGGACCACCTTCATCATGGGCGGATGTAGACGTCTTTGGGCTTCTCTTGTGGGCTTGGTACCATCTTCTAACAGGATCCGGTGAACACACGTGGTTAGGTTGATCCCCTTGATATCTGCTACAGTCCAACCAATAGCAGTCTTGTGCTTCTTCAACACGTCCACCAACTTTGTTTCTTGCTCTACCGCCAATGTTGATGATATGATCACTGGGAGGGTCTCCTTTTCTCCTAGGTACATGTACTTCAAATGCTCAGGGAGTACCTTCAATTCCAACTTGGGTTCCTGAACAATAGAGGGTAGCATTTTATTAGTAGAAACCGGAATTGACAAATAGGAAATTGACCTCTTTATAGGATGAGCCTCCAGTGAGGCCACAGTCTTAATCACTCTGGGCTCCTTAACGTCTCACTCAACCTTGGGGATAGGTTCCCCATTTGCATCATATCCGAGCCCTCCTCTAAGGTCAGAGCCAATTCATCCTCAACCATTGCTTCAAAGAAATCCTGTGCGAGTGAATCAACTACATCAATAGCAAAGCAAGGTTTCAAATCAGAAACAGGGTACCTCATGGCTTCAAGAATGTTGAAGCGTATAACATCACCATCAAACTCCATGGTGAGAGTCCCTTTGTATACGTCGATCTTCATTCTTGCAGTCCTCATAAAGGGACGCCCTAAAAGTAATGGAGTGGTATTTAGGGGAGATTCTTCCATGTCCAATACGTAGAAATCCACAGAGAATTATCAGATGGTTTACCTGCACAAGAACATCCTCAACATACCCTTGTGGGTCAGCATGTTGAATGACAATATTATCCCTTTTAAGAGGGCCTAGACCTAGGGACACATAAAATTATAAGGCATAACATTTATGGACACCCCTAAGTCTAACATCACATTTTCAAACCTGGTGTCACCAATGATACAGGGAACAAAAAAACTCCCTGGGTCCTTCAACTTTGGCGGTAGCTTCCTCTGGATAACTGCTGATACCGTCTCGCTCATTTTCACCACCTCCTTCTCGCTTGTCTGCCTCCTTGTGGTGCATAGCTCCTTCAAGAACTTGGCGTACTTAGGCACTTGTTTGATGCACTCGATCAGGGGCATATTCACTTGAACCTTTTTGAAGATTTCCAAGATCTCTTGATCAGATTTATCTTTCTTCGTCTTGGCAAACCTGCTTGGGAAAGGTATAGAAACAACTGGGTTAGTCTTAACTAAACCACTAGAGTTAGGAATTGTACCTTTAGGTGCCTCAGCTTGGGGCACGTTAACTTCCACCCTTGATGTAGCTGGGTCCTTCTCAACATCCTTCTTAGACACCTCCACAATGTCTTCTTCTTCATTTTAGGCCACTTGGGCCTTCTTGTGGGCTCTAGGAGGGTCCACTAGCACGCGTTCACTCCTAGTGATGATAGCTTGGGCTTGCTCATTCTTTGGGTTAGGCACCGTGTTGCTTGGTAGCTTCACTATTTCAGCAATCCGACCCATAATATCCACCACTTGGCCCATTTGATTCTTGAGCTCTGCAATATCCTTTGAATGGGTCGCCTGTCCTATAACCAAAGCTTGAGTAGCCATGATAAGTTCTTGTTGCCCAGCAGTAAGGGACTTCAACAGTTCATCATAATTAGGGGCACTCAAAGTATTAGAAATAGGAGGTGTAGGAATAGAATTGGGAATACTAAAAGTTTGAGGTACCTGAGGCCTCAAAAACAAACCTGGTGGACACTGAGAATTCTAACCTGGGCCTTAAGGTGGTCTCAAGGTGTTATCATTGTTAGCCCAATGAAAATTGGGGTGGTCTCGAAGCCCAGGATTGTACATATTGGAGTAAGGGTGGTACCTCAGGCCTCCTTGGCCTCCTTTATACCCTAGGGCGTTAACAGATTCCCATCCTTCTGGAGAGGCAAGCTGGGGACATTTATCAGTGGGGTGCCCTATAGTCGAGCACATCCCACACACTTGAGCCATTGCTCCTCCTCCATTAATGTTTAAGACTTGAGACAGCAAAATAGACGACTTGTTGACCTTGTCTTCAAGGGCAGAGTTAGTGGACACCTCATGTACCCTCCGTTAAGAGGAAAGCACCCCCTCATATTGCTGATAGTTTAGTGCACGATTAGTAAGTAGCTCCTTGGTATCAGCAGGTCTCTTATCCATAAAGGATCCTCCAGCAGCAGCATCTAACAGAACACAGTCATTAGCAGTGAGTCGTTCATAAAAATAGGTAAGGAGGGACCCCCTCACTCATCCCATGGTTAGGGCATGATGCTACAAGTCTCTTAAACCTGTCCCAATAATTGCAGAAATTCTCCTCATGTCCTTGCGTGATTCCACTAATCTGCTTCCTCAAAACCGTGACCTTTGAGGCAGGAAAGTACTTCATAAGGAACTCGCCCTTCATCCTATCCCAAGTGTTGATAGTCCCAGCAGGTAACTCAAATAGTCAAGTCTTGGCCTTGTCCTCCAAAATAAAGGGAAATGCCTTCATCTTCAAGATATTGATATCAGCTCCTCTAGGGCACATACTCCCACAGACAAACTCGAACTCCTTGAGATGCTTGTTGGTGTCTTCACTACTCATCCCATGAAACTTGGGTAGGTGATGCAGAAACCCACTCTTTAACTTAAAATCATCATGAAGCCCTTCTCTTGGTTGTGGATAGGCAATGCATAAGGGCGCAGCACCCCCACCTGTAGGATTATACAGTTGCCTAATAGTCTCAGCCATTGATGCCTGTACTTGCTCAACATGGGCATGCTCTTCCTCTTCTTCTTCTTCTGTGTCCGCAACGTCCTCTTCAGTGACCTTCTCTTTTTCCTCTTCAAAGACTTGTTGTTCTCCTTCTTCAGAATGGTCAGGTTTGTTGATCTCCTCGGTTGATTTAGTTGAGGAGTTATAACCTGAATAGCTAGAGTCCTGAGAATCCCTCCTTTCTAGAGGAGGGCGGTCTGAAAAAGTGAGTTCTGCCCTTTGCTTAGCACGTTGCACTTTTTTAAAGAGCTCCTTAGTCTTATTAGAGATAGTGGACATTCATGGACCTTCAAGACCAAATCAAGTGTTAGTAACATATACAAAGTTTGAAATACAAACATTATGCCTTTCCTTAACTTTCTAAGCTTAACTTTCTAAGTTACTTTTACATTTACATACTTAGGTACTGGAATGGAGGACCTCAGTGTGCAATGGGACTATAGAACAGCTACCCTCGACAAGGTCATGTTTAATCCAATATACCTTAAGCAGGTCACACAACATTTTTTTAGTTTGTTATAAACATAGTTAATAACTCAATTGATTCCAAGTTGTAAGTCGAGCACAATAGAAACCACTACTATTGGTGACATACGATATAGGGATAGTCGCAAGACATAAGTCTCTTTCCTTTGTTTCAAAAGGCCGAATGGCTAGATTAAGAGGTAAGTGAGAGGGATGACTCATTTTAGTGATACTACGGAGACTACTCCCACATAGTGGTTTAGGCTCATTCTATAGTATCTTTGAGATTCAATTGAACCCATCACCCAGGGTCCCAATCTAAGACACCATCCGTATGTGCCCTTTACTCAGCTGGGAAATTAATTTATGTGTTAGACCATTCTCCAAGTGCTAATAAAGGCCGCCCTCAACCTCAAGAGACCTTAGCAAGGTACTAATGAAGGGTTTAGTCCAATATTAACAAAAGGGCCCTTGTCTACTCATATGATTTTACACACTTACAACAATTAAGTATTTAGCTAAATTCATAACAACCTAAGTATATTAATCTAAGTGAAACACATACAATTTACAACATGGTTAAATTCGTAACACTCATAAAACTTAAACTAAATCACAATTATAGCTTGGCCTAACATAAATCGCAATTTGTCACCAATCCACAAGTGTAGTACAAAAATTAGCATGCATTCTATATAAACAACAAAATCGATGACACTTTAAGCACTAGGGATTTTAACAATCTCCGGCAACGGTGCCAAAAATTGATATGGCTAAAATAGCCTCACAATTTAACCCTACAAAAATATCAAGGTTAGTATAGCACAAGCAACGATCGTTCAGTCCCGGGATTGTAGGGTACACCTGCACAAAAATGTCAATTAACAAATAAAAGAATAAAATGGGGGGTTTTGAGATTTGGTTCCTAATCTACTTAAAATAATAATGAAACAAATAAAACTATATACAATGATCGACTTCCCTAACCTAGACCAATACCACTCGGAAATTACTAAGTGTAAAAATAGAAAATCCATTTCAACATGCTACAAAAATATGCCCATCTTAAATGCTTAGATAAGAGCCCAAATGAAAAGCCTTAGCGGATCAATCCATTTATTTAATTTGTTCTAATGTGGTCTTGGATCAGAAAAGTCCTTACCAAGCCCAATACTACTAATTTTCAAAAACACTTAGCGTAATTCTTTTAACTAGTAGTATTATCTAACCCTCGAATCAACTCACACTTGCAAATTAACCATTACACATAGAATTTAACACGTAATTTCCAGAATCGTTTAACCATTGAACATGGTTTTTACCACTTTTTATAACTAATTGCTACTTGTTTAACTTAGTGCCTTAACAAATAACAATTACTCGTGGTAAAATTAAGCAAACACACAAGAACACTTAGCGTTATTCTAGCATGCAAACTTATTAACGTAACTCTGAAAATTACCTAAACACGTAAAAGGGCACAAGATTGTAACATGCATCATAAAAGAATTCTCGAAATCATCTTAATAATAAACTGAAAATATCAAAAATATTAACGAAAATATTCTGAAAATTTCATGTCTCCAATTACACAACTCACAAATCCAAACACACAAAACTGAAACAAAAATTGTAAATAGAGTCATAGTTACACTTTGAAGCGTTTTCCTTTTCCAAGCCGCTCAAGGTGATGAACTCGTCTTTGCTATGGTGGTGGAGGGTCCTTGACTTAGCGCCTAGGAGCTTCGTGGATTGATGGATGGATGGATGGTGGTCATGGTCTTGTAGATGATGGAAGTTTTGAGGAGTCAATTGGGCAAACTACTTAGCGCCTAATTGTTTATTCTTCTTT
The DNA here is from genome assembly GCA_001662545.1 of Rosa x damascena. Lineage (NCBI taxonomy): Eukaryota > Viridiplantae > Streptophyta > Magnoliopsida > Rosales > Rosaceae > Rosa > Rosa x damascena. The sequence continues at coordinate 46,973 of LYNE01000716.1, forward strand.
TCCAAACTGCTTTGTTTTTGTTAGGTAGGTAGTAGTTGTATTCTTCAGCCTTTCTACTGAAACAACCTTATGTGCCTCTGGGTCCACAATATTTAATCACTTGTGCCTGATGGTGGTGATGTATGCTTTTGCTATTCCTAAGCTTATTTGGGGTTGTCTTTATTTATTATTGCTCTTCTTTACTTTCTGCTTTCTTGTTCTTTGTACAATTTAGTCTCTTTCATAGCTGTATTTGTTTCAGTGAGTAAAATTTCTCCAATCTGCTGTGAGCACTTTAGAGTGAGATGTTTCTGTCAAGCATTTGGGTCATATGTAAAGTTCATACATAGTAGTATGTGTAGCTGAAATTTAATTCATCATCTTCAGATCTTAATTATAGAGTCTGATTCGTAAGTGGGCTCTTGTTACCATGCTCTGCAGGTGCTAAAGCTCTCTACAAAACCTCCAAAAGAAAACTTCCATTTCTAGTGACAAGTTCCAAGTGCAAGAGTAGAAGAGATTCCAAGATTTGGGGAATTGATTAGGAGGATGCCAAAGGAAAAAATGTAGTTCACCAGTAACAAAGTGGTTTAGTTAGTTCTATATTGGATTGGGGCCGTGACCGGTTACCCATTTTTAGCCCATTATTTCCTCAATCACTCCACCTTGAACTGTTTGTGCCCACTTACCCAATTCAACAGTGTCATGACTCATCTAGGCTCTGAAAAAATGATATTACGGTAATGCCACTACACTAAAACCGCACGACTCATCAGTTACCCGTCTCTATCAAACGTCAAACCGATTCAAAACTCTTCCTCCCTCCATACCCGATTCTCTCTCTCTCTGCCTCACTCGCTCTTTCTCTCTAACTCTCTCACTCACTCACACCTTGATACTCACCGTTCGACAGCGACGACGCTTCAAGGTCCGGCGAGAGTTTTCCCTTTTTCAGCTTCGAAGATATCGAAATAGGTAAAAACTAAATTTCCGACTGCCTGTTTCCAGATTTTCATGTTTTCTGAGGAACCTATTATAGAATTCTTCACTTTAAACTTGTTAGTAGCTTCATTTTGGTTACATATCTATGAAATTTGTGATACGACTATGCATGTGCCAAAATCTAGCAAATCTAGGGTTTCTGGTTCATAATTGTGAAATTCTGTTAAGAATGTTGTTTATCGATTGTAAACTATTAATTGAGTGAAAATGAGGACTGATTGAAAGCCTATTGTGGAGTCCTAATAATGACAGATATAACATTATTGCCCCTCAGTAGACTTTGAATTGGGGGCCAATGATCAATGAGTTGTTTATTGCAGTACAAAAATCTGCTTTTCCAAAGAAAATGGAGGGTTTTTTTGTTGGTCTACTGGGGGGCAATAGACAGATTATTTGGATCCCTGAAATTCTTTCCCTGTGGTTCATAAATCACATGTAATTAAGGCTTTGATATGTATTCTGTTTTTAAGTTTGTTATCTGGTTTTTGAAGTTTGTTAAATAGCAGTTGTCAATAAATGAAAGAAATTGTGTGGTTTTTGTTGGTCTAGTGGTTGCCAATAGGCAGATTATTGCCCCCCCCCCCCCATAATGTGGGCTTTGAGACATCATCTGTTGTTTTGTGTGTAAAGAAGTGCTATAATCTGTGAAACATAGAAAGTGGTGTAATATCTGATGGTCTATTGGGGGGCAGTAGACACATTATTGCCACCCAATAATATCTTTATTAGGTGTAAGTAATCTTCTCTTCTTGATTATAAAATGATCATATTGGTTTTGTTTGTGATAAAGTGCAATACTATGTGTATCCTGCAAACTGGTGCAAGTTTTGATGGTTTAGTGGGGGGGCAGTAGACACATTATTGTCCCCCAATAATGTCTTTGTTAGGGGTCAGAATTCTTCTCATGACTATTTTAGAATAATCATTTCGGTTTTGTTTTGATGCAGAATGGGTAGACCGAAATTCACCCTGAAGAGTGACTCGGAAGAAGATGACCGGAGTTCAGAGAGTTTGGATAACTGTAGTGTGTCAACGTTTAAGCAGCCCCTGCAAACAAAATTTGACAAAATCAGGAAGAGGAAGCGGCAACAGGCAGATGAGATTTCCGATCAAGAATCTGCTGAACAAGAAGTCAATGAAGAATCAAAACAATCGATTGAAGAAGAATCAGAATCAGAAGGCGAACAGACAACGAAGAGGTTTGTAATCAAAACAAGACAACAGCCAAAAAGGAAAACAGTTCAAGAGGAAGAGGATTCCGAAGAAGAAGAAACAAAGAGGAGGAAACCCAAGAAGCCAAGGAAAGGGTCAATTAAAAAGGAAGTACAGAAAAAAGAGACCCACAAAGCGAAGATTCAGTGGAAGCAGCAGAAGTGCACGCTCAGTTCCTTCTGGAGAATGGTTGACGCACACAAGGATAGAATACCGGACGAAACAAAGGAGATATTGAGGGGTACAGACTTTGGTGAAATGATCGAACCATTTTGGCAAGACAAGATAACCGAGATCCAGCTCCACAAGCATGAAGCGGACCTGGAGATAATCATGAGGCACTTTGACCACACAGACAACAAGTGGAAGTTTGGGGATGTTGTTATGGAAATAATGGAGGAGGATGTCATGACTTTATTTCAACTTCCGGCTGAAGGAGAAGTGTTCAATGTGAACATGAGGGTGATGAGGGAAGAGATGGAAGACTCCCCAATATTTGGCAGCCCTTCAAAGATGCAGGCTGTCCTCAAAACAAAGGTCGAATCGAAGCTGGTAATTGAGTTGACAAAGTCGGCAAAACAGAAGGATGCCAGGAAAATAGCCGTGCTAATGATCACGTATCTATTCAGCACATTCCTCTTCAGTCGAACCAGAGCTCAGATTACATGGGATATGGTCACTGCATGTGAACGGATTGAGACTATAAACGTGTACAACTAGCCAAGACTTATTCTGAACTTCTTGATGGAAGGGCTACAAAAGTATAGGAGAAACAGTCCATCTACAATGAATGGATGCCTTCTTCTCATCTATTACTAGTTCCTTGAGAAGACCAAGGCAAAGAGTTGGTTACCTGAAAAGCAGAATGAAACTCCACGATTCATCCGATGGTCAATAAAGGAAATATTTAGCCTGGAGCAGCTGTACAGGAATGAGAACTTAGCCATGGTAAGCAAAACAAAAAAACATTTCTTAGATGTACATATCTGATTACTACAGAGAATTGACTTGTTAAATGTAACAGGATCTGATAAAAGCTGGACCGTGGTCTGTGAAAATTGAACTGGAAGACCTTGAGCTGGGAGATGAGGTGCAGGACACACCAAGCTTTGACAACTGGGTGAGTTACTTTACTGAGATTGTATGCTGCCAGTTATTGGGGGGCAATAGATACATTATTGGGACCCAATAATGTGTTGACGCATGTTCAGTTTTAACTAGAAATAGGCCTTTGAATTTGATAACTGATATTTGTGTGTTTTTTTTAAACATTGGCTTGTTTATATGGAAATAAGGAGTTTTAAGGTGGTCTACTGGGGGGAAATAATAGTATTATTGGCCCCCAGTAAACACATTATTGGGGACCAATAAGTTACAGTTTTTGGTTATATTATTTGCAGGTGCCCCAGGCTAGCCAAGTGGAAGAGGAACAAAATGAAAGGCTGACAAGGAATATGAAAGAACTAATCATGGAGATGGATGCAGCCATTGGCAAGACAAAGCCCTCCAAAGAAATGGAGTCAAAGCTAGGAAGGCTTGTCAAAGAAAACGAGGAACTGAATGCAAAGAACAGAGATCTATGGGCCAAGCTAAAGGTTGCCGATGAGAGGATTAAAGAACTGGAGAATGAAAAGAGGGCAAAAAATAACCTCATCAAGGAGTTGTACATCAGGCTTGGAAAGGAGAAAGGAGAGGTTCACCCACCACAAAGACAGCTTGAGATTGTTCCTTTCACCCCGAAAGTGGCCCCCCAAGATGAAGTTGAGGATGAAAATCCAAACTTTGGACCAAGCGTCGGAGAGGAAACCCATTATGCAGCCAGTGTGGGAAAGTCGACGAACACGATGACGTCAACGTTTCCTCTTGCAATGGAAGTACCTGAACAAGAAGATGAAAGCTGTTTACAACTGGAGCAACCAGAATGTGGGAATCAAGACGAAGATGAACAGCTCGATAACATCATAAGGATGATTTCCGAGAAAGAAGTGATGGCAGTAGTTAGAAAGGAAAAACAGAAAGAAGGGACCCATGCCGAACAACAAACAGAAGAAAACTCCAGAGATATATTCTATAGAGAAAAACGTGAAGACATACCAGAGGGCTACCAAGAAGCCTAGGGAAGATGAGTGGGAGTATCACACTCCAGAAGAAGTAAAAATTAGGAAGAGAGCTGCACCTAAGAAAGCTGGAATCATGCCGTAGGCACAGAGAAAAGTGGTGAACAAGATCAAGATCAAGGGTGTCAACTGCGATAAGCAAACATGGAGGACACTGGACCCAGCAGTGGCAAGGCACTATCGAGACTTCTTCAACGTTGCTGTGAAAGACACGTAAGTACACAGCCTGGTTTAATATGGTATAGCAATTCAATTTCTGTATTTCATACTGATTACATCTGCATTGGAATCAAATGTTTATGTTTGAACATAACCGAGTACTGGATCAGTAGTGAACTTCTATGCCGGATCACCAAGCACGACCGTAGAGTAATCATCCAAGAGGGGGACGTCGAAACCGATGTAAGTCTTTCAATGAAAGGCTCCATTTATTGAATTATTGGGTCCCAGTAGAATGATTACTGTCCCCCAGTAAAATGCGTATTTCATGCAATTTACTTTTATCTTGTTCACTTATACTATTCTAATGAAAAATACAATGACCTAATTGCAGGTGATCAGCGTTTATATTGACTTGTTGAAGTCTGATGCCGAAAAGCAAAATGCTCAAGTGGGATTCCTCACAGTAAACGCAGGGGTAAGTAGCCTAAACCAAACACATTGAGTTTTGTGTTTATTGGAGAGCAGTATTATGTAAAAGGCTGAATTATGGCGTACTTTTGGTTGGTCTACTGGGGGGCAGTAGATAGATTATTGGCCCCCAATAAAGTACTGAATATAAATCATTTTGTGTTTTAAAGATGTTCTGTTTATTTCTTTGATATTGAATGAAAATCAAGTGGTCTATGTCGGTCTATTGGGGGCTAGTAGGCATATTATTTCCCCCCAATAATGTGTTTTTTTGGAGGCAGTAATATATTATTACCCAATAAGTTTTAGTTTTAACTTGAAGTAACTTGGTTATGGTGTGTATACAGTACTATGCTATAAAGTATGAACAGATCAAAGAAAAAGATGAGGATACTAGACCTTTTGAGTGTGGTGTCGAGACAATGATTTATGAACCCCTGTGGTCAATCTTCCGTTTCAAAAAGGTGCTAGTACCAATTCACCACACCACAAGCATGCACTACACCTTGCTGGTAATTGACAATGAAAAAAGGAGCTTCAGCCATATGAATTCATTGAGGCCACCAATCGATGAATTCACCAATGAGGAGAAGTACCACCTGAATGCAGCAAGAGTGGTATGTAATCATTCCAAAAATGCTTGTTTATGTTTTCCATACTGTTTAGCAGGCTTTTGTTGAACTAATTAAAATTTTATATCTGCCAAAAAATAGGTAAAGCACATGAAGAAGTTCATACATGCTGTGAACTTGACTAAGATGAGAATACCGGGTGAAAGCCAAGATCCAGATGTCACTCGAGAAAAATGCAAAGGGGAAGATGACAAGGAAAACCTAATTATTGTTGAAGAAGCAATGACCGAGGAGGAAAAACAAACCAGGAACTGGATCTTGAAGAATAACGTTGTGGAGACAGACTATGAACTCTATGAAGACTTTGACTGCCCGCAACAGAAACCATCATCGTAAGTACATTAAAGAAAACTATTTGTCGTTATAGTTAGGAAACATTTGTCGTTGCTGACTACATTCCTAAACGCTGCAAAACAATCTCTCTGTTTATTGCCCCCCAAAAAAAGTTAACATAAATTATTTTCTTTACAGTGGTGGTTGCGGGCCCTTTATGCTCCATTTCATCGAGAGCATAGTAAATGGCATAGAACCAACCAAGGAAGGCGGGACAACATGAGGAAAAGATTGCTTGAGAGGTTCATGCACCTTCTATTGGGCAGAAAGTGAGGAGCGAGATTAGAGATAATATATGTAGAAATTTAGTTTTCGTATTCGAAGAGTAGGGATAATAAAGTTATCGTACTACCCTTATCTTCAAACTATGGTGAAATGAACTGCAGTATTGGATGACATAATATACTGTTGCTGACTTCAATTAGTAGCAGGTCCTTTACACAAAAAGCTCCAAAATAGACATGTTTATTGCCTCCCAATAATCTTTGTTGTTTTGGTCAGAATAATATTGGGCCCCACTAATATTTAAGAAAATAGCCAGAAGTATCTCAGTTGGTATTTAAATTTGTTGGCAACACTTGAGAAGGGTCTCAAATCACTAGGAGTCCTTGAATAGATAACATTACTGAGGGGCAGGAATTTGTTTGTTGCCCCCTCAGAAACCACCTGTGAGCAATAATGACAGATCAAACCTGTTTGATATTTAACTTCAACTATCTAAAAGCAATTGTAATAAACCAAAAAGTAAAATTCTGTCATCTGAAAAGAATAATGATTGATGAGCCTGAATATACTAGGAGTACTTGAATGGATGACATTATTGGGGGGCAATAGAAAGTTTATTGTCCCCCCCCCCCCCCAGAAACCACCTGTAAGCAATAATTGCAACTGAAACCTGTTCGAAATTTAACTTCAGCTATCTAAAAGCAATTTTAATCAACCCAACAGTAAAAATCTGCCATCTGAAAAGAATAATGATTGTTTGAGCCTGCCTATAAACAATTACTGGCCCACAATAAACCCATTACTGCCCTCCAATGGAAAAAAGTAAAATCTATCAACTCTTTACCGAAACATATACTAGTGCTGAACGAGAGGTTCAGTGCAGCTCAACTTGTTGTGAGTGCCCATTTTGCCACAACGGCCACAACGAATCAGCTTCTTTTCAACCTCTCCAACTGACTTGAACCACTTCACCCTAGGCCTCCCGGGTGGCCTTTTCGCAAGGGGAGGTAATATACATTCAGTAGCAGATTCATAAGAAGACATATCAACATTGGTTATAGGCTGTATAGGAAATCTGTAGCTCTTCTTGAACATATCAACACGAAAGTACTTATCAATATAATCATAGACATTTTCAGAGGCAGCTTGTATTGCAGCAAGGCCACGAGGACAAGGAAAACAATTGATCTGCCATTTCACACATGAACATGAATGATCAGAAATGTTGACTACATAGGAAAAGTCTGATCGAACCTCGTAAACTCCAGGGCTAGAATAATGGACACTGAAACGACGAGATTTCTCCATCTGCTTCTTCAACCTTTCCTCCATTTTTGGAGTTAGTTATGTGGTCCAACGTTGTGCCTCATCCTCCTCTCACCCATCTGCTCCATTTGTTTTATTCTTGTCTGGTCCAGCATACAATAGACAGGCATCAAATGCTCAATTGCAATCCAAGAGTTAAATGATTTAGCAATCCCATTAGCCATAATTCCATAACGGCAGCTAGTATAAAATGCACGACACCAATTTTGCACAGGGATTTCAGCAAGAAAAGGGTCAATAATATTGGCACCACCAACTGCTCTAAGCAACTGCAAATTGAAACTATATCTTCTCAGTAGAGGAATATGCAACCTTAAAAAACTTGTGCTTAACATCTTCTATCAAGACAGAATTACCTTTACCCCTATATTTACCGGCAAGGTTCGCCACCAAATGCCTGTAACAAAACAGATGAGGATGACCAACAAATACCTTATCGAAAGCACTCAACAGTCCAGTAGCCCGATCACTAATAAATGTGATGACTCTTCCTTGAGGTTCAAGCAAACTCTTCAAATGCTTGAAAACGAATGTCCAATTTGCATCTGTCTCAGAATCACAAAAAACATATGGCTAGAGGGTAGAAACCTGCATAAACCAGATCACAGAAAACTCAATCTACTGGGGGCCAATAATATTTTTATTGCAGAGTAGTAAACTATTGCAGCGTGCCACTGTGCAGTAAAAATGATCTTAATAACAATGAAAGAAACTAAAACAAGAAATATTAAACACACAGATAAAGAAACTATAACAAAAACCAATATTACTAGGGGCCAATAATAACATTATGGGGGGGAATAAAGTATACAGCTACCTTGATTTCCATTCCTTCCAGTTGCAGAAAGAATCTGACCCTTGTAAATGCTTTTACCAAACTTTCCATCAACATACAACACAAGCAAACATAATTGAAAGCCTTCAACACAACTTCCGTAAGCTACGAACAGCCTCTGAAAACGATTAGTAGATGGGTCAACTTCCAACACAAAAGAAGAGTCGGGGTTACTCTGCAAAATAGCTTCCGTATACCAAGATAACTTGCTGAACGAATCTGCATCGGAACTATAAATCGCTTCCTTAGCCCTATGCTTCACTTTCAAGGCAACCTTGTAGGAAATATCAAACCCATATGTTGATTTGAACTTACTCATAATGTCCCTTGGCTTCAATGAAAGATTATAGCTAACATCAGCAGAAATGCAAGTCTTGACAACCTTGGATCCCAAAAGCTTGTGCTTTTGAGTCCTAACTACACCCTTGCAAGTGTGAATATTATTCAACTCTGTTATATAAAGGCAACCATTGGCAAATGATGAAAGAGCGCGGAGATGCCAATCACAACCTTCAGTTCCAACATTTGCACAGACTGCATGAATATGGTCCAAATCATTTCTCAGGAATACAAACTCGAAACCAACTGCAATTGCATACTTCCTGAGCTTCTCATGGAGATCAGCAGCACCATGAAACTTGTCCCCAACATGATGAATATAAGAACTCCACTCATCAGACAAATACGTCTTGTGAACTTCAGTCCTGAATGCCTCCCCCAAATAATCGTCTTCATCAATAACTTCCAAACAACTATCCACTGAACAAGTTCTGCTGCAACTTCCACCAATCTTTAAAACAGAAATCTCGACCCAATCTAACTTACGTATTCTAGCAGAGCAAAACAACATCTGGAAATCACGATCGTTACGAAGAAAACAAACTTCACAACCAGGAACTGAATACTGAAGCTCAATAACATCACTTGGAAAAAACCGGAATGTACGGAAAATGTCTGCATACAACTCAGAGTAGCTCATACATTGATTCAAAGGAATCATATAACCTTTGCCAGAGTAAAGGCACCTAGCAACCAGAGGATCCGCCATAAACCTGGGAAAAAAAACAACACAGGAGAACGAATCTATTAGTGACCCTAAGTAAACATATCATTGACCCCCAATAAAACTTTCAGTGCCCCCCAATGATTTAATCAAAACTACCAAAACAAATTAGAAGCAGTACCAATTTGGTTTTAAAATAATGAAAAGGATAAGTAGACAACAATTACAGCGTTTTAATAACACATAATAAACATTACTGCCCCCAATAAACAGACTATTGGTCCCCAAAAATATGGTCACAACTACAAAAACACTTTCGAAAATGTAATAAATTGCTATGAACACAAATGAAAAGATCATTGAACAACAATAATAAAGACTTAGTATCATTTAACACACATTATTGCCCCCCAATAGAAATATTATTGCCTCCAAATAATATTATTAGAACTACAACAACACTCCGGAAACAAATCACACCCAACACGAAGCTTGAATTCACCAAAAACAACATGAAGTTAATACAGAAATTCAAAACTAACACAAATGCACTCAAAAAGACTTGGAAAATCAAAACAAACCTGCAAAAACAATTCAAAACAGAAAAAAAAAAAAAAAAAAAAAAAAAAAAAAAAAAAAAAAAAAAAAAAAAAAAAAAAAAAAAAAAAAAAAAACCATAACACGAAGCTCTGATTTAGGAAAATCAATTCGAAATTAACAGAACAATTCGTACACAAAATGACCTAAAATCAAACAGATTAAATCGAGCTAAAGTCAGACATATTAGATGGAACTAGAGAAAAAAGCAAACCGCAATGGAGGAACACAAAGAGGATCTCCATCTCGCTCCATGTGAAAATCGCAGCAGATCTTCTCTCTCTAAGAATCGCAAGTCTTCTAACGCTAGCTCTAAATACAAATCGCAAACCTTCAAACACTGAAATCGCCGGAGAGCTTCACACACTGAAACCAGGGACCTTCTCTCTCCTATCTCTAGAAATCGAATAGCTCTTCTCTCTCTCTAAAATGGTAGACATCCACTCTCAAAAACCAGGGAGCTTTTCTCTCTACAATTCCAACCGATCCTCTCTCTCTCAAAAATCGGAGAGTTTCGCTCCCTAAATCACGTTTCTGTTACAATTTGAAAGCGTTTCAGTTATACAGAGGTAAAAGGGTCAGAAAAATTGGATAAAACAGTCCCGTTTTGAAAAAGTTGGGTAATTGGGGTTTAAAAAAGAAAACGGTTGATTAAGTGGGCAATCTCTAAGAGTGTTTGGGTAAGTGGGGTCAAATGACCCCAAAATTGGGTAAATGCTCATTTCCCCTATTGGATTTAGTACAGGAGGAACCCTAAACTCTTTTGAATTAGTATTTGTTATTGATCTAATTACTTTGAATTAATACTTATTGTAAGGGAATACTTTGAGTTATTACTTTAATTTTAATATATATATCTTTTGTCTACTATCTGTATTATTTACATTATTATTCCTTGCCATAACCAAACAACTGCAACAATAATGAATTTTCTCGTTATGGACACAAGAGAACCTACAATGACAAAACTAAAGTTCCTTGTAATTGAGTATGTTTAGGGAGGAATGGTTTTCTCGCTAAAAATATACATAATACGAGGAAAACAAAATTTCCTCGTTGAAGATAGCTTATAGTGAGGAAAAACTTCTTCACCCAGAGCTATCTACAATGACAAAATTATTTTCGTCCCAAAAGGCATATTTTAATTTTTTTTATTATTTATAATTTCTAAATTGTTACTTATCATTAGCGAGGAAATAATAGTTTAGAGATGAAAATTATTTTATCAAAAAATATATTTAACGACTATTTTCAGGGCCTTCAGAAAGTTTTAATGAGAAAAAAGTATGAGTTTAGGTGAGGAAAAAAATTGTAGCTAAAAAATAAAGGCGAGAAAAAGTATTTTCATCTTGAAAAGAGTTTGGTGAGGAAATATTATTTTCCTCGCGGAAACTTTTCTTGACCACCCTACTACGAGAAACTAACGACCAAAATATTTTCCTCGCGAAAACACTCTGGCGAGGAAATTTCAATTTTTAGCGACAAACTTGTTCCTCGCAAGATAGCTTTTTTGTTGTAGTATATATAACTTATGCGCAATAAGGGCACGATCATCAAAGAAGTGGGAAATATTTTGACCCAAAATTATCATACCACGGGGATTGAAAAGCTAACTCCAATCCTTAGTTATGCCGATCACTAAGTCACCAACAATTTAACAAACAAAACCTAAAAATATCACCAAGCTATTTACATGCTCGGCTCGGACAACCAAGCCTAAAATTGTCAAGAGAACCACAAATAAATGCGGAACCTCACAACCAAATGGTATGGACAGTGAAAGTGGTTTGTGAAATTTGTTTTTTTTTTTTTTAAATTGCAAAGAAAATAAAATTGACAATTGAAAATTAAAATTGCAACTAAAAATTAAGATAATAGAAACGTATCAAGAAGTGGAAATTAGGTTATTAGAGTATCCTTCTAGCCAAATTTAATGCACAAATATATTCCGACAATGGTCATTCAATTCATAGTGGCATTAAGAACCGTACCCAAGGCTTTTTAAGACTCATGGGTCATTAGATTCTTTAAAGGGTATTCCTACTCCGGATCAAGAGTCGTAGAAACTCAATTGGGACAATGTAGAGCCTTGTTAGGGCCTCTAGTTGCACCGAAATGCGAAGAGTCCTAGAATCAAGGTTCCCAAGCTAGCCAATACGGCAATCGAAATTGGTACTGTAACTAACCATGTTCTAAACAAGTGTCCTATCCATAAATTAGAGAAGTGATTAGGTCCCATAATTTGTTCTAGACATGCTCATGTACACATTCAAGAGTTAATCAAGCTCCTAAGCATGCATCTAAGCCAAATATTATAGAATAGAACATATGCCAAACACGAAATTGAAAACCATTAAATCAAAACATATTTATTATATTAAATCCATGCTAGGGCTCAAACCCTAGCTTCCTAAATAGACTACTCACAATTCATCCACAAATCAACAACAATATACATCAATTAACGAGTTAAAGGTGAAGAAGAGTGAGAAGTAACAAGAACAAGTCACAATTGCTATAGAGCAAATATGACAAGCCTTGATTTATGGCTTCCCACTATACACAATCTCAAATCTTGATGCCCCTTGAAATCCCTTGAGAAATTGATGAGGATTTGATGAAATTTTAGTGAGGTGGATTTTGGTTATTGGTGAGGAGATTCTTAGAGAGGAGGAAAATGGATCTTGGTGAGGAGGATTATGGATCTTAGTGAGGAGATTCTTAGTGAGGAGGAATATGGATCTTGGTGAGGAGAAGAAATGGTGTGTTGGAGAAGAAGAGAGAGAGAGAGAGAGGGTAATGGGGTGGATCATGGTGAGAAGAAGAAATGGTGTGGAGGGGTGGTTTTGCGTGTAGGGTGAGAGAGAGAGATAGGATGAAGGGATTCTGGTGGTGTGTGGCCGTTCGAGAGTAGAATGAATGTATATGAAATGAGGTAAGGTCGGTTGCTTTTGTTTGGGTGCCGAGTGGATGGGGTCTATTTTGATTTGGAATTAAAGGTGGTCGAGATGTGTGGCTGTAGAATTAAACCGTGCTTGCTTGCATTAATTAACCAATGTTAATTAAGCAATGAAATTTTGACACAATTTTCTATTTTCTTTTTTTTTTTCTCTTTCCTCTACATGCCCACAACTATGTGTAATTGCTTTATGCTTCTTTCTTGGCTTTGACCGTGGTTGATCCATCAAGAATTTTGTATCCTTCTCGGAAACTCTATTTTTGCTTCAATTCCACATCATTTTACCTTGTTTCCGCAATTCCGCTTATTTCCTACAAAATAAATAAAAGTGGATTAATTACATTACAATTGACTCAAGGATTACCATATTTCTAGTGTTTAGAACGTAATTACGCGCATAGAAATACGTATAATCAAATGACAAGTGGACAAATTCACATCTATATCCAAGATAAGGAATTGGCTTCTGCATGTTGTGTATAGCTACTAGCTTTTCAATTGTCGTCAGCCAAATAAAGTTTACAATTAAGCTAAATTAACTTCTACTTTTCTTGTTATGTCCAACTATACAAAAGTTCGAGGTTTATTTTTCAACAATTTTAGATCTCAAGTTGTTCCATGCCACTATGTGACTCCGATGCATAATCGGACTCCCCAACCATGGTTGGAGGCCAGGGGGAGGGGGCAAATGCTAGCTGTTATGACAGTAGACCAATAGTGTAGCGCATTGTAATGGTGATGGGTGCTAAACTCAGTCCTCTAAAGTCATGGGCTCATGGTCCCCTTTTATGAACTTGGCCACAGAAATTAAATTCATAATTTAGATAGCATATTATGGTACGACATGTGGACAAATTCACATCCATATCCAAGATAAAGAATTACTTTTAGCATGATGTGTACAGCTACTAGTTTTACCTTTGTCGTAAGCCAAAGGTCGTATACAATTAAGCAAAATTATCTTCTACTTTTCTCAAATGTCATCTAAAGTCATGGGCTTATGGCCCCCTTCTATGAACTTGGCCATAGAAATCAAATTCATAATTTATATAGCATATTATGGTATGACATGTGGACAAATTCACATCCATATCCAAGATAAAGAATTAGCTTTAGCATGATGTACCTTTGTCGATCGTAACCAAATGTCATTTACAATTAAGCGAAATTATCTTCTACTTTTCTCAAATGTCATCTAAAGTCATGGGCTCATGGCCCCCTTTTATGAACTTGGCCACAGAAATCAAATTCATAATTTAGATATAATATTATGGTATAACAAGTGGACAAATTCACATCCATATCCAAGATAAAGAATTAGCTAGCTTTAGCATGATGTGTACAACTACTAGTTTTACCTTTGTCGTAAGCCAAATGTCGCTTACAATTAAGCGAAATTATCTTCTACTATTCTCAAATGTCATCTAAAGTCATGGGCTCATGGCCCCCTTTTATGAACTTGGCCTGCAGAAATCAAATTCATAATTAGATAGCATATTATGGTATGACATGTGGACAAATTCACATCCATATTCAAGATAAGGTATTGGCTTCAGCATGATGTGTACAGCCACTAGCTTTACCATTATCATAAGCCAAATGACGTTAACAATTAATCTAAATTCACCTCTAATACAAGTCCCTGCCATCTGCTATGTCTCTATATATTCATAATAACTTTGAGGAGAGATACACTGCATCTTCAATTTGCTTCTTGTTTCCTCAACTACCTAAAGCTCTCTAATTTGCTTAATTTGTTGTGAGTTCTGAAAGATATGGCAGAATTTCTCCTCACTTTTTCTGCCAAGGAAATACTGACCAAGGTGATTTCGCTTGTTGCTGAAGAATTCACTCTCGTATTGGGTTTCAAAGGAGATCTAGCACAGTTGCATGCATCATTCCTCAAGATTCAAGCTATGCTACTAGATGTCGACCATTCACA
>LYNE01000716.1:74430-89711 GCA_001662545.1 Rosa x damascena
CATGGACTTTGTTTTTCCTTATCCTTCATTTCTTATAGCCACTCACCCTTAGCCCCATTACAACCAAATAAAAGACCTCTTAATCTTGAATGTTGTGGGTTACCTAGTGTTAATGCTCAAGTCCGGCGGTAGCCGAACCTTCGTTTAACGCGGGTCCGGTGGGCGGACCACTACTCCAAAGTTCTGGTGACTTCCGCTGGCTACAACACGAGAGACAGGGCGTCAGAGAGAGACCGCGTTGGGCGGTCTTCACTTCTCCGATGCCTAAGTCAGTCACTGTATAGTGGCAGCATAATAATAGTTGAGTAGTAATTGCGTAATTAATGAGGAGAGATGAGAGAACCTTTTATAGGTGAGGAGAGGGCTGATCTTATTCTTGTTTCCGATGTGGGATTGATGTGCTTCGATTCCCAGCGTCTGGAGCTTCTGATGCTGTCTTGACGCAGCGCGTGGCGGCGCGTCCCAGGTGATCTGGGGGTGGTCCAGGGCTCGAGCGGTAGCCCGCCTGGTCGTGCCTTCGCAGGTCACCCCCTTGGCGGGAGTCAGTACCTCTGGCGGTACGATGAGCGTGGCTCATTATAGCTAATTATGCTTGTTCTGGCACATGTAGGTACAAGTCCCCCAAGTCCCCAGTCAAGGAGGGAAATCTTGGTTGGGGAGTTGATCGATGGTGTGAAGCGTTACTTCCGCTAGACTTGCAACAGCATAATTAGCGTCAGTGCGTTGTCAACCATGGATTTACTGAGCGAACGCTTTATACCCTTTCGAGTGGGCCCCTGCTAGGCCCGCCAGGGAGTCCCCCACTCCCTAGCCAAGACGGACCTCCGGACGGTCGGCTAATTGTTTGTTGAGGGGAAACTGCGCGGAGTAGAGGGTGTTGGGTAGCGAGCCCAACCTTAGTACCCAAGTGACGGGGGTCAACGTACCTGATCAGGGTAGTCGTAGACTGTTGACAGTCCCCGTGTCCCGTAGGGATGATCTGATCGTAACGCCACGTAGTGGTCGTTTGTCAGAGTGAGGCGTAGCCTCGGGATTCGCCGCTGGCGAATACCCCCCGCTGGATGTAGCAGGAAACATCGTCGTGTGGACGTGTTTGGCGGTAGTCGTCGTGAGCGGAGTTGCGCTCAGCAACGTCCCGGGTTTTCAAGATGGAGGTGGCGCTGCCAGTAGTGCCGCGTGTAGCTGGGGCTGCCTCCTGCAAGCCAACGAGCGGAAGTCCTGCTAGTGGGGATTCGCGTATAGGGGACTTCGGCACTTGGGAGATGACAAGTGTGAAATTCCGCTAGCGGGGTTTCGCTTAGCGGTGCCTTCGACACTTGAAAGATGACAAGTGAGAAGTACCGGTAGCGGGATTTCGCTTAGCGGTGCCTTCGACACTTGGAAGATGACAAGTGAGATGTACCGCTAGCGGGGTTTCCCTTAGCGGTGCCTTCGACACTTGGAGGATGACAAGTGAGAAGTACCGCTAGCGGGGTTTCGCTTAGCGGTGCCTTCGACACTTGGAGGATGACAAGTGAGAAGTACCGCTAGCGGGGTTTCGCTTAGCGGTGGCTTCGACACTTGGAAGATGACAAGTGAGAAGTACCGCTAGCGGGGTTTCGCTTAGCGGTGCCTTCTCAAAAGATGCGGTCTCTGGCAGACGCTTCGTCTGATAGTGGTTGACACGTGACGAACCCCTACAGGGTTAGCGTGGAGAGGCGTGCTACCTCCGTCTAGCCGTCTCCTCGCCATTAATGTGAGTAATGATGGGTTTCGTAACCGAGGTGACGCCTCGGTTAATCAGGAGAGTAACTGTGGTTGTCGGACACGCGTACGGCTAGCGTTTGACGTCGTATTTCAATGGACGGCGCAGGACTGTTTGACGTTGATATAAAAAAGGGGGGGAGTTAGCATATTTTGTACTGCTTAACCCTTTGAACCGTGCTTCGTCGTCTTCAAGCTCTCTACGTCTGAAATCGGAGAAGAAGGTTGAAGCGATATTGCCGAGTTTTTGTTGTTCGTGGAAGAAGCGCCGTGTTCCGGCCCTGAAGACAAGTGTCCATTCTGCTGTCAGACTGCGCCGTTTGAGGTTGGTATTCTGACCCATAACTCCTGTTTCGTTTGCTGTCTGCTATGGGTGTTTTTGCTAGGTGTCTTTTGTGGACGTGCTGGGTGGGTGTGAGTGGGTTTGGAGATGGTTTGCTGTTTTTTGACAGAAGTGGCATTTTTAGGGAATGTCTAGATTGTTGAATCTGGGTTTGGGTGTGTATGTTCTTGTTTTGGTATTTCTGGGTTGTGTTGTTTGATGTTCTTGGGCAAACTGATATAGGGATAGGTTAGATCTTGTGTGAGCTAACTGATTTGGGTTTTAGGGTTTTGGGATGGCCGACGTCATAGAGATTTCTAGTAGTGAGGATTCCGGATCTGAAGTGTCGTTCAGCGCGGCAGATAAAAATTTTATTTACTCGTTGCGTCCGTCTGCCCGTGCAGGAACCTCACTGCCGGAACCGCTGCAGACAATTTTGTGTGACGTGACCATGGGTCGTGCACCGCGTCCGGAGAGTTCCCAGGCGGGGAAGGCCGCTACTGCCCGCACTACGGAAGAAGAGCGCCGTGAAAGTAACAGCCCCGCCAGCGGGTCCGCTGGGGAGGAAGGTGCCGCTGGGGAGTATACCGAGTCGGCGTGGGTGTTCGAGGACGGCACCCCCGTTGACGAGGCGGGAGGAAGGATGACCGCTGTTGCAGTCAACCGGTTGAAGCGGGTGTTCCGGTTGCCCGGCGTGGTGAAGTTGCGCCCGCGGATGGTGGAAGAGAAAGCCTCGATCCTGCCAGCGGGCCACGCCTCCAGATCCTGATCTGCGAGGGAGTGACCCTGCCGCTGGTGCCAACCCTCCAGATCCTGATCTGCGAGTTTGGCGTTGCCTTTGGGCAAGTATGCCCTAACATGTGGCGGTTGCTGTTGGCGATGACCTCGTTGTGGCGATTGTCCGATTGCGAGGGGCCGACCGTGGCGGAGGTGCTGCATTTCTACGAACTGGTGTACGTGAAACGCCAAGGTTGTCAAGGGCAGGTAAACCTGAGTCGCCGCCAAGGAGCTCCCAAGTTGATCGAGAACTTGAGGGATTCCATGTCTTATTGGCGAGGGACCTTCTGTGTAGCTTCGACTGGGTGGGAGTACCAAGCGGAGTCGAATGAGGGGGAGTCGACGTTTATAATTAAGTCGGAGTTTCAGCCCATTCGAGGTTGGCTGTCGCATCCGTTGAACCTGACTGGCGGGGTTTCGCCTTTTATATACTTGTGTATTGAATGTTCTTGGCTTGTACCCTGTGCTGATTCCAATGATTTTTTTTGTGCAGCGGGGTTGCGGTATAATCTGACGCGCGAGGAAGAGTGCCGCGTGGCGCGCATTAGGGGTTGCTGGCGGAATCGCAATTTGTTGGACTTCCGTCTTCTTACAGGCTGGGATTTGCTGGTGGACCAGCAGCTAACTCGTGCCGTCGGTAGGTGTCTTCCGCTTATACTACCTTGTTGGTGATAGTGTCTAGTGGATAATCCTTTCCCCTAGTTTTTGTAGAAACTCCACCGGGAAACAAAGCGAGCCGTGACGCCTTTGCGAAAGCCATGGACCATGCCAAAATCAACGACTTTCTAGAGTCAATGTATGCGTCTGGGCTAGCGGCTCAGAAGACGGCGGTGGACCCGGAGAAGCTGGCGCTGAGCCCCTCCGAGGTGCCGGTGGTGCTGCCCATGCCGCACCACTCTCACCTTGGTGGTGACGGGTTGCCTGCTGTTCAGGCGAGCACCGGCGTGGCGAGTGAGACGGCGCCACGGAAAGAGAGAGCGCCGGCGATACGGCGTGGGGTGCCGAAGAAGGCGGTGCGCCCAACGGAGGGTGTCACCATAGCGGGGTTGGAGCCGCCGAGGGGGGGTTCAAGGCCTGCCGCCGCTGGAAGCACGCGGGTGCTCCAGCAAAAACGCCGCCAACCTGAATCAGGCGGGGAGGAGGAAGAAGTGGAGGTGACTGAGTCCCGAGGTCAGCCGAAGAAGTCGAGGAAGGCCTTGCCCGATGCTCCCGCTGACGTGTCGCAAGCGGTGGGCACGGGTGGTTTGGACTCATATGTCGCCTACGCCGAGTTCCTCAATGATGGTGAGCGGGAGTTCCTTTATCACCTTTGCGAGCGCCTGGGGTTCGGTCGCCCGCCGTCAGCGAATCGGCCTTCGGCACAGCTTTTGGGCATGTCGCCGTTGGGTTACATGAAATGTTCCAGGCGGCGTTGAAACAACCCCTGGTAGAGCGGGAGCTTAGGGATGAGGTGGCGGGTCTGCAGAAGGACTTGGGGGAGGCCCGGGAGCAGTTGGCCGATGTCGAGCGACGCTTGGTGAAGGCCGACAGCGATGCGGCAGACGCTCGTGGCAAGCTGAATGTTGCCATTGAGCAGCACTTGGAGCGGAACGAATAGTTTGCCGGCAGGACCGAGTGGCCGGGTGGCCGCTAAGGACAAAAAAATTGAGGTCCTTCAGCGGGAGTCCGCCGGCAGACAGGCCGCGGTGAAGCGGTTAGATGGGGAGGTCGCTCGGCTGCAGGCTGAGGGGAGCCGTGCTGCGGCCACCGCCGTTGAGTCGTACAAGCATTCGGCGGAGTACAAGAAGGCGCTGACGGGCGCAGCCAAGGCCGGTGCCCTAGCAAATGTCGAACTGCTGAAGCAGAAGGGCGCAATTGACTTCACAAAAGCGTCGATGCCGGTCGTTCAACCGCTGAAGGAAGCTCCGCCCGCAAAAAGTGTCGCCCCTGCCCAGGTTGAAGCCTGCTCGGGTAGCGGGGAGAGTGGTGGACTTCCGGGGGGAGACTCCCAGCGGACGCCCACCCAGTCTGAGGTGTCGCGTGCTGGATTCGTGGCGGCCCATACTCGGGCGGATGGCACGATAGAGACCCCCAGTCCCACGGCCCAAGGGTCTGACCAAACAAGCCGCTCTCACCCGCCGCAGGCCATCGTCGTTGATGCCGGAGAAAGCGGAGCTGACCCTGCCGAAGCTGCCAATCCTGCTGACCCCGTCCACCCCTGAGGATAGGAGTAGGAAAGTCTTTTTTTTTTTTTTTTGTAGCCGTTGAGGCAGAAATTTGTAATGCACTTCGAATATGAATGGAATTTTCGAGACTTGAGCTCCTACTGTTTGTTTTCTCTTTTTTTTTTTGTGATGATGTGTGTACCGCTAAAGGTCTTGACACTTGTTCCTGGCCATGAATGAAACACTAAAGGAATTAAAATTGGTCCGAGTGCATAATGTAGCCGATGTAGTCCGCTGACTGGCGTCGCCAGTTGCCCTCAGTGCTAGACTTGGTAACAATGGCTTGAATAATTCCTCGTTTCATTGATAGCCGTGTGAACAGCTTTTACAAAAGCGGGGTCGTACCCGTTGGGTAGCTTCCCTTAGCTAAATATTGAACAAAAATTTAGCTAAGTCAAGATGCTCTTGGGTAGCGGAATGACTACTTGTAGTAATACCGAAGGTGCTCGGTATTCCATGGGTGGGTCGTTGTGACGCCGTCCCTATCCATTAAGTAGAAGGTGCCAGGACTAACGACTTCTACAATTTTGTATGGACCTTCCCAAGTTGGGCGGAGTTTTGTTGGCGGTGGTATGACTTCTTTCATTACCCAGTCCCCCAGTTGGAGGTTGCGGGCTTTAACCCTGGCGTTATAAAAACGCGATACCCGTCGCTTGTTCTGGAGGTTGCGCAAGTGGGCTGCATCTCGTTTTTCCTCTAGGAGATCCCTGTCGAGGTTGATGCCATCGTCGTTAGTCTCGGGACAGTAACCCTCGACTCTAGCGGTTGGTTGGGTTACCTCTATAGGCAGGACGGCCTCAGTTCCGAACATCATACAAAAGGGGGTTTCTCCTGTGGCGGAAGTTGGTGTCGTCCTGATGGCCCATAGGACCTCCGGGAGCTTCTCCGCCCACAAACCCTTGGCCTTATCGAGTTTCTTCTGTAACAGCTTCTTGATTATCTTGTTCGCCGCTTCGACTTGGCCGTTGGTTTGTGGATGGGCAACTGATGCGAAACGCATCTTGGTGCCCAAATTGGCGGTGAAAGAGATGAGTTCGTTATTGTTGAACTGTGTGCCGTTGTCTGTGATGATTGCATGCGGGACCCCGTAGCGGCAGTAGATGTTCTTCCAGAGGAAGTAAATTACCTTGGCGGTAGTTATCACCGTCAGGGGTTCTGCCTTTACCCACTTGTTGTTGTAGTCGATGGCGACAATGATGTATTTGAACTGACCCTTGGCGGTTTGGAATTTTCCCATCAAGTCCAGGCCCCACGTTGAGTGAATCCAAGGGCCGATGATAACCGATAGTGGTTCCGCCGGGGCATGTGGAAGATGGGCGTATTGTTGGCATTTGTGACAAGATCTTGATATTCGCCGGGCGTCATCACCAAGCGTAGGCCAAAAGTAACCTTGTCGCATTGTGCGATTAGCCAAGGACCTGGCGCCTGAATGATTGCCGCATTCTCAGCCATGTATCGTTATCAGTACTACCCTTCCCTCTTCTGGGGTTAGACAGCGGAGGTTTGGGTGAGAAAATCCCTGGCGGTAAAGTTTACCGCCCTGCATGTTATAACGGGTTGCTCTCCGCTGGAGCTGCCATGCCTTGATCTTGTCCTCTGGTAATGTCCCGCTGCGTTTGTACTGAATGATCTCATCCATCCAGCTAGGATTGGTCTCAATGTTAAAGATTTCCGCCAGGGTTTTTGTGATACTTGGCTTGTCCAGGGATTCTACCCTTGTGTCCGCTGGACTTTGGTGTGGCTGGGCGGTTGCTAGTCTTGCCAGTGAATCGGCCTTGACGTTCTTTTCCCTGGGGATTTGTGTGATGGTATGGAACTTGAATTTTTTGAGCAGCGTCTTGGCGTACCCTAAGTACGCCGCTAGCTGCTGGTCCTTGACCTGAAAGCTGTCGTTGACCTGGTTAACGACCAACTGAGAGTCGCTGAAGATGTTGACACTGTCGGCCCCTGAATCAATGGCGAGGAGTAGGCCGGCAATGAGTGCTTCGTATTCTGCCATGTTGTTGGAGGCTTTGAAGTTGAATCTTAACACGTATTCGACGCTAAGTCCCCCTGGTCCTGTTAGGATGATTCCGACGCCGTTGGCCTTGGCGGAGGCGGAACCGTCTACATGTAGGTCCCAACCTGACCGTTGGGAGGTTGGCTCCTTGACTGTCACCATTTCTGTTTCGGGCGGTACACTGGATTTGGCCTCGGACTGCCGTTCGGTGAGCTCAGCAATGAAGTCCGCCACCGCCTGACCCTTCATGGCGGTACGTGGTTTGTAATCTATGTCGAACTCGCTGAGCTCAATGGCCCACTTGCTGAGGCGGCCCGAATGTTCAGGGTTCTGCATCACTTGTCTCAGCGGTTGATTGGTTAACACATGGATTGTATGGGCTTGAAAGTACTGGCGGAGGCGTCTTGCGGCGACGATGAGAGCGAGAGCTAGCTGCTCCAAGGGTGGATAACGGGTTTCCGCCCCGTTCATGCCCCTACCGGCATAGAAAACCGAGAGCTCGTTCTGGCCGTCCCGCCGGACTATGGCGCAGCTTACCGCTGACTGAGATGCTGCTAGGTAGATGTATAATGTTTCTCCCTGAACAGGAATGGAGAGGAGCGGGACGGCCGCTAAATATTCCTTTAGGCCAAGGAATGCCGCCTGGCATTCTGGATTCCAGTCGATGACCTTCTTGTGAGTTGTTTTAAGGACCTTGAAAAATGGGGCGCACCTGTCGGTCAGTCTGGAGATGAATCGAGACAGGGCGGTTAACTTGCCCTGGAGGCACTGAACATGCACCTTCCACTCTGGGTCCTTTAGGTTGAGGATGGCCTGCACCTTGTCGGGGGTGGCCTCGATGCCCCGCTCACTGACAATATACCCCAGAAATTTGCTGGAGGTAACGTCGAAGAAACATTTTTCTGGGTTGAGGCGCATACCATAGGCCAGGAGGATGGATACTATGATTTTTAAATTTGCCACATGTCCCCTGGCCTTTATACTCTTAACTAGCATATCGTCTGCGTAGACCTCAATTATCTTGCCCAGATGTTCCGCGAACATGGCGTTCATCAGCCGTTGATACGTTGCCCCTGCGTTCTTCAGACCGAAAGGCATCACGTTGTAGCAATACAGGCCTTTGTCGGTGGTGAAAGTAGTGCATTCCTGGTCGTCAGGGTGCATCCTGATCTGGTTATAGCCGGAGAAGGCATCCATCATGCTGAGGAGCTCATGTCCAGCGGTTGCATCGACGAGCTGGTCGATGCGGGGTAGTGGGAAGCTGTCCTTCGGGCATGCCTTGTTAAGGTTTTTGAAGTCGACGCACATTCTCCACTTGCCGCTGGCTTTTTTGACCATTACCAAATTGGAAATCCACTGAGGATAGTTGACTTGGCGGATGAACCCAATTCCCTGCAGCTTGGTCACCTCCTCCCTTATAGCATGGTATTTTTCTTCGTCGAAGGCTCTACGCTTCTGTTTGATAGGGTAGAAGGATGGTTTGATGCTCAACTTGTGTGAGATGATTTCAGGGGAGATGCCGGGCATGTCTCCATATGACCAGGCGAAGATAGTAGCATTGTCTCGTAGGAATTGAATGAGCTCTGCCGCCAGCTCCGGGTCTAGTTGAGCGCCTATGTGGACTGTCCGGTCCGGGTGTTCGTCCGAGATGCAAACAGTTCGCAATGATGTTTCCGGGTTGACTGGCACCTTCCTCACGTACTTTTTTTCATCTTCCCTAGGGTCTTCAAAAATGTCTGGTGGCAGTGCCTGGCCGCCTACCGCCAGGATCTCGTGGCGGCAGGATGATTGTGTTATAGTAGCAGAATAACACTCGCGTGCCAGCTTTTGACTTCCCTTAACACAGCCCGTGCCGTTGGGTGTGGGGAATTTCATGAGCAGCATGTACCCAGCGATGATGCATTTGAGTTTGTTGAGCGCTGGCCGACCGATGATGGAGTTATATGAGCTGAAACAATCGACTATTATGAACTCCGTATGTACCTCGGCCATACATGGGCTAGTGCCCATGACTAGCCGCATATAGTCGGAACCCAGAGGTTGGGTGACGTCTCCGGAGAAGCTGAGCAATGGTTCATGGTCTTGGAGCAACTTTTTGTTCCGCTTAAGGTTGTTGTAACAACCGCTGAATATGACGTTGACAGCAGAGCCGCTATCAACCAAGATTCTCCCCACCGACATTTTGCCGAGAATGGCATCGATAAAAAAAGGATCGTCATGGGGCAGATGTACTCCGTGTTCCTCCTCTTCTGAGAAAGTAATGGGTTCCCAACCAGCTTTTAGGAGTTTGGCGGATGTTGCAGACTTCCTTTGGGTGATTAGCTCGTGCATAACGCTTTCTAGCCCTGTGGGACATATTGGTGATTGGAGCCCCTCCGTCGATGGTGTTGATGCGACCTATGGGCTCAACGTCAGCGATGACAGGTGGCGGTTGGCGCACCTTGAATTGCTCTAGTTTGCCGTCTCGGTACAAGGTTTCAATGACTGTTTTGAGGGCGTTGCAGCTGCTGGTATTGTGGCCGCTGTCCTCGTGATATTTGCACCACTTGCTGGTGTTTCTTGGCTTTTCCCGTTTTTGGGTACTTTCCCGGGGGTGGTGGTGGGATCTAGTCCTTGCACTGATTGTATATTTCTTCATACGAGGCCGTGAGGACTGTAAATACCGCATACCGCTGGGAGGACTCCGTGTGTTTGTTGCGGTTGTCCCCGTGGGATGGGCAGTTTCCCTTGTATTGCTGGTCCTTTTGCCGCTTATTTTGGTGCTGGCCCTGCTGCCACTCCCTTTTCCTGTCGGTTGGCGGAGTGCTGGAGGCTTTGTTAGCTGTCCCTTGCTGACTGGGGGAGGGCAGTGCCGATTTTGGCACTGCCGCTGGGGGCGGTGGGGTTTCCCCATACGTGATGAATTCTGCTTGGGCGTGAATGACCGCTTCACTCATGAGGTGGTCGTATACCGCATTGGGATGATTATAGTTAAGGTGATAGAGAAATGGCCCTTTGAGGAGTCCCTGCTTAAAAGCCGCCGAAGCCATTGTCTTATCAAGATCACGGCACTGAGATGCTGCCGCTCGCCACCTTGTGACGAAGGCCTTCAGTGATTCCTCCGTTCCCTGCTTGACGTTTAACAGCTGACTCGTATTATGGTGCCCGGCGGACAATAGGATGAACCGAGAAAGGAAGGCGTGCGATAATGCCTGGAATGAATCAATAGATCCCGGCGGGCACTCGAAGAACCAATTCATTGTCTCATTGTCCAGCGTTTCGCTGAACAAGTGGCACAGGGTGGCGTCATCGAATCCCTTGTTGTTGGTGACTTTCTTGAAGGTGTCCATATGGACGAAGGGATCTGTCCTACCGCTGTAATGTGACATCTTCGGAGTCTTTGCATACGCAGGTCTGACGGCCAGCAAAATTGCAGCGGTAAAAGGTCCCGGCCTGGATGCAAAGAGTGGATTTGGAGTTGGCGCGGGGGAGCATGCCTCCGCCCGAATTAACCTTTGTTCCAGCTGCTGCATCCTCTCCAGTATTTGAGCGGTTGCGTCGCCGGCGGGGTCTAACCGAGTACTCCGCTGGACCGATCCTCGTCCGGGAGTAGGTGGGTTCCCCTCCGTTCTTGCCCGAGGTATCGAGCGGTGGGTGTGCGGTGACGATTCTGCCTCCTGCTCCAACATTAGCTGGGGTATGGGTGAGGGTCCCGTTCCCGCTAGCTCTGGTGGGTGCAATGGGACTTGCATATGCACGACTGGTGCTGGTATCAGTACTCCTGCCCCAGGTCTGCCATGGGTGGTGCTTCGTGATTGCTCGCTCCGTGCCGGATTGGCGGTTGCTTCCAGCGTTTTCTTTAACTCATCAAAGCGGGACACAAGTGCGGCCACCTGCCGCTGGGCCTCGGCCTTTTCCTTGCATTCTTGCTCACGTTCTCTGTTTGCCTTGTGAAGGTCCGCCAGTGCCAGCTCATATAGAGAGGATAGGTCTTGGCCTGGCGGGCGGCTGCTACTTGGGTTTGTCTCACCGCCGGGATTGACCGGGGTGGTGAATAACTCGCGGTTGATGCCTACCGCTGGGTTGGTGGGTTGGGGGATGGCGGATTGATTTGCCTGCTCCTCAGCGTTTCCCCCGCTGTCGTTAGTCATGGTGATTGTGAGGGGATGGCCTTTCATTCAAGGGTTCCCACAGACGGCGCCAATGTTAATGCTTAAGTCCGGCGGTAGCCGAACCTTTGTTTAACGCGGGTCCGGTGGGCGGACAGCTACTCCAAAGTCCTGGTGACTTCCGCTGGCTACAACACGAGAGACAGGGTGTCAGTGGGAGACCGCGTTGGGCGGTCTTCACTTCTCCGATGCCTAAGTCAGTCACAGTATAGTGGCAGCATAATTATAGTTGAGTAGTAAATGCGTAATTAATGAGGAGAGAGGAGAGGACCTTTTATAGGTGAGGAGAAGGTTGATCTCGTTCTCGTTTCCGATGTGGGATTGATGTGCTTCGATTCCCAGCGTCTGGAGCTTCTGATGCTATCTTGACGTGGCGCGTCAGCGGTGATCTGGGGGCGCTCCAGGGCTCGAACGGTAGCCCACCTGGCCGTGCTTCCGCAGGTCACCCCTTTGGTGGGATTTGGTACCTCTGGCGGTACAATGAACGTGGCTCATTATAGCTAATTATGCCTGTTATGGCACATGTAGGTACAGAAAGCACCGGCCTCTCTTCCGATTTCGACCCCATAATCTCCGCCCCACCTTCCTCCCATCCTTCATCTCTCGCTTGAATCTCCCACCAATTCTCCCATTTCGCTCACTACCCATCTCTAAATGATGCCCTGATTCCTTAGACCATACCCTACAAGCAACCCCTTCTGACCCAAACTCACTCCTCTCTAGTCAAATCCCCGACTCTTTTGCAAACTCCAACCCGCCCCTCAAAACCCACCTTTTTCCCCCTCCCTGGCCGCCAAGTCCTCCATCTTACGCCTCTTCCGCCGCCTCTTGTTACTCCTCTATCTCTCTCTCCCCTTCTTCTATTTTCACATCTCTCACCCAAGTCAAATTCTATTTTGCTGAAAAATAGTGAGACTGATGCCCATAGTAAATTTCTGGGTGCCCGGATTAGATTTGGACCAGAGAGTGGAGGAAAAAAAACAATAACATTAAAGACTCAAATTACCCATTTACCCTTTATTATATGTCAGTTTACTAACGCTGTAGCGGCCAACAGTGTTCTAGGTACTAATGTTGGCAGATTTGCTCACCTAAGGGACAGTGAGGGACAAATGTATCTACACCACATGTATTAAATATAAAAGCAAAAATTATAATAACTTAAAACTGTGTATTTATTTTCAGCCGTCAGATTCACTTGTCCCTTAAAAATTGTCCCTTAGGTGAGCAGGTCGTGGTCCAAACTTAAGGTACCAAAGTGATTTTTTTTTTTTGTCAAGTACTAAAGTTACTAATCGGCCAAATGTCAAGTTCTGTTTGATTTTTTTTTTTTTTCATTTTATAATAATTTTAGATCTCAAGTTGATCCATGCCCCTATCTAACTCTGACACGTAGTCGGGCTCTCTAAACTAAGCTTAGAAATTAAGCTACATTTAACTCTAATACAAGTCCCTACCATCTTATATGTCTATATATTCATAATGACTTTGAGGAGAGGTACGCTGCATCTTCAATTTACTTACTTCGTGTTTCCTCAACTACCTAAAGCTCTCTTTGCTTAATTTGTTGTGAGTTCTGAAAGATATGGTAGAATTTCTCCTCACTTTTGCTGCTGAGGGAATACTGACCAATGTGACTTCGCTTGCATGCTCAAGAATTCACTCTCGTATTGGGTTTCAAAGGAGATCTTGCATAGCTGCGTGCAATATTCCTCAAGATTCAAGCTATGCTACGAGATGTCGACCATTCACAAGTTCCGGGGGAGGCTATGGAATTGTGGGTGAAAGATCTTGAAGACATAGCTCAAGAAGCCGATGATGTCTTAGACGAAATTCTCCGACGCAAAGTAGAACTCCGTAACCAGATGAAGAAAAAGGTGAATAATTTCTTTTCACGCAACAATCCTATTGCATTTCGCTTTAAAATGGCACATAAAATTAAAAAGATCAACAAATCTTTGGTGAATTTGATTGAAGAATGAGGCAGCTGGCCGTATTAGGTTAGTTGCTAGGACATTAGCAAATGTAAGTTCTCAAGATGTTGCAATACTCGACAGGGAAACCATCTCCAGCTTTGATAGCGATGAGAAGCTCATAATTGGAAGAAAGGAGGTCAGGTCAGATATAGTCAAAACCTTGATCCAGTCAAACTATAATGAAGAAAATTATCTTCCGGTTTTGGCTATTGTGAGATTGTTAGGTCTTGGTAAGCCAACTTTGGCTAAATCAATCTATCATGAATCTGAGATTGATAGTCACTTCCATGAAAAAATATGGGTTTGTGTACCCACCCCTTTTGAAGTCAAGACGATCTTAAGGGAAATTTTGGAATCTCTTAAACCAAAGAAAGCCTCAAATACAAAGCAAGGACACGATTGGTAAATTCATTCCAAAAAAGCTAGAAAAGAAAAGATACCTACTAGTGCTTGATGATATTTGGAGCGAAGATCCTGAGAAATGGAAAGAGTTGAGGAGTTGTTTGTTAACGGTTAAAGATACTCAAGGAAGCATCATCATTGTCACTACCCTCAGTGACAAAGTTGCAAAAGTCATGGAGACCCTTCCTAGGTGTGATTTGAGAAGACTATCAGATCATGAATGTTGACTCATAATGAAGGATAAAGCAGTTTCAGTTGGGAGTGTTCTTATGTCTTAAAAGCAAGAGACAACTGGTAAAGAGATTGCTAAGAAGTGTGGTGGTGTACCATTCTTGGCAAATGAAATTTTTAACAACACTATACGACAAATAGGTGACTCCGAAGTTCGGTACATTAAGTTTCAAAACAATCATTTCGGTACATGAACTTGTAATCTCGACACACTTTTAGTACATGACGTCAATAACACTGTTAACTTTATGCCATTATTCATTTTTTCTAAGGGTAATTTAGTATTTTCTTCTCTCTCTCTGTTTCTCAGTTAGAACTCCGATCTGTAGTCTGCACTACTCTCACAAACCCAACTGACTCATGACCTCACCTTACACACTTCCAGCTAAACAAAACAAAACACAAAACCTCAAACTAACTTTGTAATGGGAACTTTCGATCACCTTCAACCCCAAAAGCTAAAATCCATACCCATTTGGGACAGAAGTCCCGATCTTTCCTTCTCCGGAGGCAATGGCAGCAACGATACCGGTGGAGGAGGTAGCGGCGATTGGAGCTGCGGAGATGAGAATGAAGAATCGAAACCCTCGACGTCATCGTTTCAGGTTTTGGGCTTCTGGGAATGTTTTTGAATGGATGGAGATCGAGATTCGCCGCTGATCCACAGTTTCCGTTCAAGATGTTGATGGAGGAGGTTGTCAGAGTAAGCTCCTGCATCCTCGGCGACATGGCTTCCCGGCCCAATTCCGGCCTCAACAAGCTCGATTTCATCTTCTCAACTCTCGCCGTCGTCGACAATTCACATGGGTGTGAGCAACAATCTGAGGTACCAGACATTGAATGGGGTGGAGTATGTGTTGCGGACAGCGCCCGGCTCGTTCTCTCTCTCGTTCCTACTATTATTGAAGAAGCTTTGTGGCTTTATGGTTTGATTTTGATGTGATCTTGCATAACTTAGCAGTATAGGAATTGATATCTACCATTAAAAAAAAATATATTCCTCGATCCGCTGCTTTGAAGAGCTTTCTTCCTCTTCTTATACAATGAAGGAAGTAGAGAGAGTCTCTGAAAGTTAGAGAGAGAGGAGGAATGAGAGAGAACGAGCAAATTCCTTTCTTCTTTTTTTGTCTTCTTCATCAATCCTTAAAAAGGCGAATTTATCCTTACAAATTTAACGAAAATCACATTGACTAACGAAGGATGTAACGACATGTACATATTTTCGGTCGAAATTACAAGTTCATATACCAAAATGATTGTTTTGAAACTTATTGTACCGAACTTCGTAGTCACCCATTTGTCGTATACTGTTGTTAAAAATTTTCCTATATATATATATATATATAGATGCACATGTCATTGATATTGATGTAATAAAATATTTTTTAATCGTTTTTGTATTGGACTTGAAAATATGTAAATAAGAAAGAAATAGAAATCATTAATATAGAATGGGTTATATATTGGATGTCAAAAAGA
>LYNE01000717.1:8729-26089 GCA_001662545.1 Rosa x damascena
TTTTTTTTTTTTGTGATATTCTTTGTTGAAATTAGCTAAAATCTCATCCTACATCACTATTTTTCTCATCTCTGTTTATAGATGCTTCGATAGATGTTGCCATAAATTCCAATGGGAATGCATATGGCGTTGATAAGGAAAAAGCCAAAAGGAAACTTAAGTGCGATATAGAAGCATATGCATCATCTCAACTTGACGAACAATTGTCAAGATTGAAACTGGACTGTGAGGTTAGATTCTTCAAAATGTATCAAGTCTTTGATATTATTTCTGAGAATTGATAATAAGTGAATAATCAATTTTGCTCCCTTTAAGGGACAGTTTTAAAAGACTGTGAGGAATAAGTGCATTTTAGCCTCATGTATTAAATTTAACAGCTAAAACTATAATGACTTTAAATTGTGCATTTATTTTCAACCATTATATTTTCTTGTGCCTCACAGTTCCTCAAAGACTGTTCTTAAGATGAGCGGGGCTAAGTGAATCATAATAATATATCACTAATTTAATTGCTTAATGCATACTTTTTTGGTTTTTTGTTTTGTTTTGGTTGTTGTAGAGACAACTTTGGGAAGCTTTAAGTCTTAATGATCCTATAGCGGCTCTGCTACTTGATGGTGATGACGACATCTGGAGGAAAAAAAGGGGACTTCTTCATGATGCCATAGAACTTGTAGATGAACGTTTTTCAAATGAGATTAATGGTTATGCGTTGGACCAAGGAAGAAGTGCCGAAATGATGCAAATTTTGAGGGACCATGCAAGAAGAGTGGCGGAGGAAAAACCAAGACAGGAGGCTACTCGTGTTCTGACTCACATGGTTAATAGGTATACAACCCTGTAAACGTATATATTCTTCCCTTTTCATTCCTTCACTTCGTAATGTTGTATGCTTATTACTTTGCTAACTTTCCTTAGGTTTCTCCGAGCCTTCAATTACGATAGTGATGCAAATGCTAGAACTTGGACTGTGGAGGTTGACATTAGAATTATTATCCGGAATGCTCGCTATGAGGTAAAGCATTATCCAGCTTCTTGTTTTGTACTGATGAACTGATGTAATTTATAAGAGTTTTCTGTTATCTCTTACTTGCAGTCTCTTAAGATTTTATCTACTCTGGCTGCCATTCGCCTGGATAAGACGCAAGATGATATTGAACGAGTTCTCTCTTCTACTTTAATCGATGGAGAAATAAGTTCTACAAATGTTCTTGACTCAGTTATTACTTGGGATATGGTATGTACGTACGTACTATTTGGTTTTGATATGTTTCAGTTTATCATACTGGTTTTCATATGTGTGAATAACCCATGAACTAGGTTTCTTCAAATGATACCCTAATTACACCACCGGAGTGCCAGTTGTTGTGGAGACAGTTCAAAGAACAAACCGAGCCTGCTGTCTTTCAAGCTTATGCAACACAGGTATTTCTTTCTGATCCGAACTCTCACTCAGAGTTCCGAAACTTATCGAATAATTTTATTCTTCGATTCTCAGACTTTTATCCTTAAGAATGAGACTCGGATAAAAAAGTTAGAGCTGCAAGGTTTAGAGTTGCACATTAACATTTTTTTTACCTCCAAAGAATTAAAAATGCCTAAGACTTTATTTGATTGAAAAATAATCAGAGATGCACATGCATGAACCCCAACCTGTTACTTAATTCTCAAGTTATAGATAATTACTGTTAAATAATATTCATGACAAATTATGTATACACTTCAAATTAAACTGTTATAAATACAAATGGTATATAGATTAGTATCGTTTCCAACATCTCCAGTGATCGACCCATACATGCATCATGTGAATATCGACCCATACATGCATGTATTCACTTTCATGTGAATATCTTCCAATTGCTCTTCTGAAATCTCAATGAACACATCTAAAGTTATGAGCTTCCTATTTATGATCTTTTGATGAAGTGCTGGTCACCTGTAACATGTTTGATCCCGGTCATGATATCTATGATTGCCTTGTTGTCAAAACTCGGAGGAGTTGGAGCCGTATGCTCAAAGAATTTAACAGTGGTGTTCACCTGATCAATAACTGACTAAATAAATTATGCTCAATCACCCTTGGATTTACATCCAAGGTGTTACTCCCCGATTTTCAAGCACAAATAATAAACAAATTAAACAAACATAAATACACTGGGAGTGATGGTTCAGACATCAACACTAAATACCTACATTGACGTCTAGAACCCACAATGTCAATACATACTCATTCTTTAGAGTCTTATACTACATTACACAAAGTTTACAAATTAAGTTGCATACAATTTATTAAGTAAACGCTCTCTCAGAGCTTACTACAAAGCGGAAGTCTAACGACAGCAGAACAATAAAAATAGCTTCCTACATGTACTGTTGCAACCACAAGATCTCAGCTTCAACTGTGATTACCTGACCTGCAGGATTAACTTGTACACAATTGAATAGTGCACCGGGTTGCAATAACAAACCCTGTAAGCTTTTTAAGCTTGTATGAGTAAACTACCACAATCACCAAAACAACACATGCTTATAAAATCTCCACTTGTAATTTAAATAGCAACATCACATTTTCAACTCAAAGGAAAATAAATCAACACAATGATTATTTCAAATCACTAATTGTCAACATGGTTCCCGAAATGTATTCACAATGATTACTAATTCCTGATTTCGTAACCATTCACCGAAATGCATGGTTCCCGATTTCCTTACCAGGGTCACATTAGACCCACAGTCACACTAGACTGAAAACATTCAAAGAGGTCACACTAGACCGAAAACATTTAAGAATGTCACACTAGACCCATGAGCACACAACACCAAAAACATTTAAACAGGTCACACTAGACCAAAAAATGTTTCACAAAACTCATGATTTAAAATGATGTGATAATTGTACACTTTACAACTATCGTTTCCACAACTCAAAGCACTATCAAAACAATATATTGTGAAAAAACAATATAAATCATCTTTTCACAATATATTGTTTTCCTCAAAGAATCAAATGATCCAAATTGCAAATATTGTTTTCACCACAATACAATTCTGCAAATATTTCTACACACACACACACACACAGAGTCATCCTCTCAGGAATGCCACTAATACCAATTATAGCTAATAGTATAGCAAATAAAATAAAATAAACGATAAAGTAACTCCGTTCGTAAGAGAACATCGTGAGATTTACTCACCTAGAAATCCCGCTTTGTCTTCACATAAAGTAAGAATCAGTATAATATCACAAAATTTCGCTCACAAAAGATCTTGTTAAGCAACAAGGTCTCAACTTAGTAAAAACCTAGCACAAAAGCGTTCAAAGTTCAAAACATGAACTTTGACTAAAATCGAAGATTTCGCTAATTGAGATGGACCTCATCCGAGACTACCCAAGGTATCCGGAACACTTCTAGGATCAATTGACTAAACAAAACAACAATCCAACAGTGAGATCCTCATAGATCGAAAACTGAATGAACCAAAGTTACATTAAATCTAGTATGTTTCAAACTATCATAATAGGATACAACCCATATATAAACACACTCATATCGATGAGTAGGAGATAACGGAGCAAACAACAACTCCAAAAGAGGCTAGACGCGCTGCCACACTGACCTCGATTCCAAGGCAATCTAGCCTGTCAAAATGAAGATCATAGCAAAAGAAGCAACTTTTATACTTGGGATTTAGGCTAAATTGACCTGGATCGAGCTAGATCAAGCTTGAAAGCTAGATCAGCAGGAGAAATTCAAATCGAGATCCTGAGCTCCACACTTCGATACGAGTTGTAAGGTTGCTATAGATGGAATCAAGAGGAGATCTTCAAGACCCACGTGGTTTCGAGCCAAACCATCGCCGAAAATTGAAGTTCAGATTGGGGCAGCATTGTCATGGAAGTCGACCCTCGATCCGCCATGTACTGCTTAAATCAGTGCGTACCAGCTCGGTGGGGAGAACGACGACGATGAGGCGAGTCAATCTGTGGTGGTGGCATGATCGGAGGTCGCCAGACGATCGAGAAAAAACTGGGTCGGGTAGAGGGTTTCAAAGAGAGAAAATGGTATCCGAAAAATTCTGGAATCCTTCTAAAAATGGAAATCTGACTTTTTTTTTTTCTTCTGAAAATTCTATATTTATAGAAAATTTCCAAAAATGAAAAGTCTTTCGCTGACCATAACTTCTTTATACGATCTCGGAATTTAGCGTGCCGCATGTCCACGAACTCATATATGCGCTCTACGACATTCATAAAGAGTTTTCGGAGAAATTCAACGAATAAAAAGTCAACTCTTGACCACTTAAATACACAACGTTTCGAATAATTATTCATCTTAAACACTTTCACATCACTCATGAAATAACTAAATCTACAAACCAAAACCTCACTAACTTCAATTAAACAATAAAAAATTAAAAAAAATTTTTCGAGATATTACACAAGGGTTGAAAACAAAACAACTCAACTTAAAAGTAATTTTTTCCACTATTGGATTTACATCCAAGGGTGGTTGAATATAATTTCTTTAGTTAGTTACTGATAAAGTGAACTTGCTCAATGAATTTAAATCCTCAACATGAATAAGCTGGATTACCACACTCACTATGTAGATAATGAGGTGCGGGCTAGCCTTTACATACCTTGCTTGTGGTTCATCACATTAAGAATTTAGATGGATTTGCAAGCGAGCATTTTTTATAAGTCAGATACACATTTCTTGTGGAACAAAGAGATACACATTGTGCTAAAAGGTACTTAGCTTTGGCTTTGAGGTCAGGTTCATATGTTGTCTCAATGATATTACGGGTTGATCTGTTTGGTTGCTGGGATATGTGGCATGGGTTGCAAGATTGGAAAAATCTATTTGGATTTGATCGACGATTATGGGTTGAAAATCCTAAAGCTTCAGACATTTATGAATTTTGTGATCGGTCTTCAGTTTAATTGTTCTACCCTCGATTCTGGTGATACTGATCGGTTGGTAGAATGTGGCGACCGGTCATGGAGAATGTGGAGACCGGTCATGGAGGGAATAATGTGAGTTCTGGGGTAGTACTGAGGGGCATAAGAAGGTTCACCTTGCTAATTGGGACATAATCTGTAGACCTAAAAGTGTTGGTGGTCTTGGTATTAAAAAGACCTCAATGATGAATCAAGCCATGCTCTCTAAAATTGGCTGGAGCTTGATGCAACCTAGAGAAGGATTGTGGCAAGATGTCTAACAGATGAAGTATCTGAAGAAAGATTCATGTCGTGACCGTACTTACAAAAATCCATCTAGATGTTCGAGTACTTGGAGGAGCATCACTTTTGGTGTGGACTTATTACGAAAGGGTTTAATTTGGCCGGTCGACGATGGTCAAAGAATCTCCTTCTGGTTTGATAAATGGCTACATTGTGGCCCCCTTACTGATCATGTTTCCCCCCTACTACCATGGATTCACAATTCAAGGTTAGTAATACTTAGAACCAAAATGGATAGGATGTGAATTATCTTAAGAATACTTTAATGCTGATATTGTTAAACCATATTCTCAGCATTCCTGTTGGTTTTTTGAATAGTGGTTTTGATATGAGAATTTAGGGTGAAGCGTCAAATGGGAAATTTTCTGTCAATTCAGCTTACCTTGCTCTTATTAAGGAGGAAGAATTCTCCAGTTATAAATGGAAGAGCATTTGGAGTATTTCTATTTCTCCCAAACTCAAGACGTTTGCTTGACTTGTGTCCCATGGACATTTTTTTAACTAATGTGGAGAGGACTAAGAGATATATTACTACCGTATCTACTTGTCCTATTTGTCACAAGTACCCAGAAACTTTAATCTATCTCCTTAGGGATTGTTCTAGAGCTATGGAGGTTTGGAAAAAGGTTATTTGTTTGGACAAGATAAGTCGAGCTATTAGCCTTAATTGTTGGGGCTGGTTTGCTGCAAACATTCACAGCAATGATTATTGCTATAATGGTTTGCAGTGGAACAGTATCTTCATCTATATATGCTGGTTTTTGTGGAAATGGAGAAATAAGTCAATTTTTGATGAATAATTTAAAATGCCATTTACACCATGGAAAGTTATAGTGGATGCTACATCTGAATGGCAAGCTGCTCAAGGAAAAAAGAATGATGAATTGAATTTTTCTATCATTGAGCTGAAGTGGAAGTGCCCAGATGATGGTTGGTTCAAATTCAATGTTGATGGGGCTAGGAAAGCTCAGTCTTGTTGTATAGGAGCTGGTGATGTTTTTAGAGATCACAAAGGAAATAGGATTTGTGGCTTCTGTACTAGCCTTGGTGTTGGCCAGGTGATTGAGGCTGAAGCTTGGGAGATTTTTATTGGCTTAAAAATGACCTCTGAGAGATATACAGGGAAAATTATTGTGGAGTGTGATTCTGAGACCCTAATGCTTCTCTTGATTAAGGGAACTGATGAACTCCATCCTCTCTATTCTATTCTGAAAAGTTGCACAGCTTATCTTAGTCTCTTCTTGGAAACCGATATACGCCATATCTATAGGGAAGAAAATATTGTTGCTGATGGTTTATCCAAATGTTGCTTGAAGGATGATTTCTGCATAAACTATCTTGAGCACCCTTAGACCCTCCTCCACAAGTCAGGGATATTCTGCTTGATGACCTGTGTGACACTACTAGAAGTAGGACTATTCTAGCCTGTTCTAGCCTTCTGAGCTAAGTTTCTTTTTTGTTAGGCCGTTTTGACCTCCATCCAACCCAAAAAAATAGAAATAGTAGTAGTAGAAATAGTAATAGTGTTTTGGGAATTTTGTTGCGTTTCAACTTCGACGTTTCAAGTTTTTTCTTCTAATCTTTTTTAATCTCCTTAACTAGAAAAGGTTAATCATATTCCTGAGTATTCGATAATATCCTTTTCTTACATTAAATAGGAGACTCAGAAACTCTCATAATATAGTAGGACTAATAATAGACTTCATCAGCTTCCCCTGTAATGATACATCTAATAAACATGCATAGATCAATTGGTACAATGAAGGAATTGCTTGTTTACGATAATGTTCACCTAATCATTAATTGATCAATAACTTATGCTCAAGATATATAGGGAAAATCGTCCGTAAAGTATCTGACTTTTTCTCCATTCTAAACTTCAGTACCTCACGTTCAGATAATATCATAACGGTATCTGACGTTCTGACCCTGACCGAAGTTTGACATCTGGAGTGGTTAGCTCAGTTACCTCCATGTCTTAATCCATTATTATTTTTTTTATCCAAGTATTTCTTTTATTTCTTTTTTCTCTCTCCCTATTGTTCCTCTCTTTCTCTCTCTCTGAACTTTCAAACAATCCCACTTCAGTTGTCAAAAAAAAAAAAAAACAATCCCACTTCAATGTCCAAGCCCCATATTGAATCCTCTCCAAATTCCATAACCCATTACTCTCAACCATCCAAAATGAGCTTCAAGAAGCTCAAAGCTTCAAACTTTGGCTCGTTTCTTTTATATTCAATGGTTTCTCCACAACCCGAATCTATATATATATAATCCTTGAGCTAGTCCTCTCTCTCATCTTCTCCTGTTTCATTTCCCAGAAAAAAAGATAAGGCCCCCCAAAACACCTACCAGAACTTCTGAGGAGTTCAATTGATCACTTAATTGATTATTTAATGCATGGATGTAGTGAAGGCAGAGTTTGCTAATCATTTGTTGTTCAAGCTTCTGTTAGAGGATGCAGCATTGGAGTATGGGTACAAAATGTTGGTCCACTGTTGCTTCCTTGTGATGTGGATTTGTTCTATAATGTTTTGGCAGAGATGGAGAACAAGGATAACATCGACGAGGAAATCGTTAGTTCCAACTTGTCTTTGATACAAATTTTCTTCAATCCAACTCGCATTCACCATTCAAATTCAAGACCCATTAGTCTCAACCATCCAAAATGAGCTTCAAGAAGCTCAAAGCTTCAAACTTTGGCTCATTTCTTTTAGTGGGTGTCTTAGCTTTGAGCATGGTTCACTTGTTGCAGAGCCAAGATGTGGTCATCCACTGGATTTTCCAGACAATGAGCGTTTGTTTTAATAAACATTAAACAAACAGTAATTAGATTAACGAAGCATTAATGAAACATCAATTGATTCAATTCCAAACAATCAGCAACTCAAGCAAGCCAACATGGATTTCATATACCCTAAGAAACATTGATATGGGTATGAATTTCTGGATACAATATGATCGGATATGTGGATACGGCAAATCTTAAATGTAAGATGATACGGGTACGTGAAGGATACGTCAATTAAATATATTTATATATATAATTAGAAAAAAAAAAACATAAACAAAGTACTAATTTATACTCAATTCACAATTCAGAAGCCAACATATTCACCGATTGAAAGATGTATACACAAGCAATATCCATGTATCTTTCAATACCAAGTATATGAAACAAATGTACTCGAAGCAAAACACAAATATGAGAAGAAGCTCCAAGCTTTAAGCAAATCGGCCAAACATACCCAAATTGAAGCATTCAACTGATTGAAGAACAAATATGAGAAGAAGATTAGAAGCTGCAGAATAAACGTACCCAAAGTGAATAGAAGAAGAGAAGAGCAGCTGAGGAGAAGAGAAGAGACGAAGAGCAGGAGAAATCAGCTAGAAATTGAAGCTCCAAGCTTCAAACGAATCGAAGAAGAGAAGTCTTGAGCAGAGAAGGTTGCGACTTGCGAAGAAGAACAAAAGAAAAGAGAACTTATCTGATTTATTTACATACTTACATATCGACATAGGATGCGGACGTATCCAAACCGTATCCAAATTCGGATATTCATATTCGGGCGTATCCGAGCGCATCGTACCTGGATCCCAGATCAGTATGGGATACGAAGCCAATTTTACGTATTCGTGCATCATTACATATACTCAACCAATAAGAAACAATAATTTCAGAAAACCCACTCAGTTACTTGAATCAATAGTCCCAATCGTAAACTGAAGAATTGAAATTGATTGAAAATTGAATAACAAGGAGAGACAGAGACAGAGACGGAGGCTGGAGATTGAGAGAAAGGAGCAATATCAGATTGAGAGAAGTTCTGAGCCTCAGAATCAGATTGAGACGTCAGAAGCTGGAGAGAGATAAGCTCGCGGTGGTCGACGGCGGAGTCACGATCACTATGGTGGTCGATTAACAGAGGCTGATTTCACAGGGTTTTGGATTGAGAGAGATGCGCGTCTCACAGTCGCAGAGAGGAGCATGTGGGTCGCTTATCGCCCAACCACCACTCGCCTAGCCTAGGCGGCCGTCGAATCTCATCTCGCCCAACCCCACAAATTTGACATTAATCAAGTCAGAACGCCCAATTCCTTCGTCGCCTTCATTATTTTTTTATTTTTTTTTTATTATATGAAAAAAATTAACAAAAACAAAAGGGTATATTGATCATTTAATGATCAAAATCCTTCAGCTGTCAGTTTTTTTAACGGAGCTAAAGGCACAAGGTACCATTCTTCGATCGGGGTCATAACCTCAGGTACCGTTCTAGTATTATCTGAACGTGAGGTACTGAAGTTGAGAATGGGGAAAAAGTCAAATACTGTATGGATGATTTTCCCGAATATAAATCTAACACTGGAAAATAAAACAACTCAACTTAGAAATAATTATTTTATAAGGGTACTAGAAATAGGGATAGAAAGAAGAAATAACCAAGTCAAGAAGACAACAAGATTTAATGAAGTTCGGCAATATCCTTGCTTACGTCCTCGGAGAGTTTCACATTCACTAATGAGAGAATTACACAAGTACAAGATTACACCGCTCAAGTTTATGCTCAACCTAAGCCCTTGTATCCAATTGGATACCCCCTGCACACCCTCTCTCAACCCAGAAGATCACTCTACCCCAAGAGTTAATCACACTCTTGAACACAACTCACTTTGCTTCTATACATGAAGATCCTTAGAGTTGCTCTTTGCTCTCCTTGCTTGCCTCCACACAAGCTTCATCTATTTATACATGAAGTCTGTAGACTCGCTTCATCAATGCTCATACATGAATCAACCACCCATCTCCCACATTAACTCCCTAGGAAGACTAAAAAGGTCAAACATGAATTTAACTATGCATTTCTTCCCAATGCATCAACTTGACCATGCATTTATACCCAATGCATGCACTTGACTGTGCACCAATTTTTCATTCATAAGTTGTCACCTTGAATGCACAAACAATTAATACTATGCATTCATGTCGTGCAAAATATCTCCACCAAGGAGGGATAGGCACCAAACTCGACAAATTGTGCATAATTTCCTTAGTTAGGTGAACACCACTGTGCTTCTTTATTATGGAGAACCTTTGGACCATTAAGGATTTGGATAATGATTAAGTTGGGCTTCACATTCAAATCTAATGGCAATATATGGAGTGACCAAAATCTTTATAAATTCATATGCAAGGTCTCCATTTTTCCATTTAGGATCTATATCTATAACACATAATCCATTAGTCAGTTGACATTCAAGCTTCATTGTATCTCTTGAAGCAAACCTGTTTTAGCATCTCAATCCTGAATAGAAAAATGATTGAGATACCAAATTTATGTTATGTCCCAAATGATGTGGCTAATGCCACATCATTTCCAACGTGGATTCCAAATGCCACATGCATTCACTTAATTTCCATATTTACATTTAAATTTTATTAACTTTTTTTAAATTTATTTATTTTTTCTAAAGAAAAATTTTACTTATAGAAAATTTTCATTCTCTGCATCTCTTTTGTGAGGGTAAGAACACGCAACAAAAGGTTGATACAAATTTTTTTTCTCAAATCTTCAAAACCATTATTGCAATTTTGAACTTTACATTGTACAACTTGGGTTTATATTGATCTTAGGGCATGTGTGTATGTATATGATGATTGCTAAAGAAGATCAACCATGGAAATAACATATCATTATGATTCGAAAAAACATAACCCAAAACCCATCAAGCTGCAAAGAAAATCATTGTTCAAAAGAATCAAAATTTTATCAACTGCATGTGTTCGCTAAATTGGAGTTCACAAATGTGAGTTATTATTGACCAGCAAAGATCTGCCATAGTTTTTCATGAAGCTTTATGTTTGTAGAGGAGTTCATGGTGGCAATTTCAGTTGTTTCAAGGGTTCTTGACCAAAAACACCAAAATAAAGAAAAATTATCTCACTTATCCCAGTAACAGATTTTTGTTCTCACAAACACAATTTAACAAGAAATGACCATTTTACCCTCAAACTAATTAAAGAATTACAATGACGTCAGCAACATCAACCTCTCTCTCTCTCTCTCTCTCTCTCTCTCTCTACAGCACGATGCCCACGATGCCAGCTTTCTCTCTCCATCGCCACCTGGCCCTGCCACCATCGCTGTCGTCGTGCTCTCCGCGGCCAGGCTTGATGCCAAGCCGACAGTCCTCTTTGCCGAGGAGTCGGACTCCTCGTCGCAGTGAAGCTCATTTTTGGATGAGCTCGGTTTTGTGGATGTGTGATTGGTTGCTAGCGTTGGGTTTACGTGATGGGGAATTTCAATTGCTTGAGAAAGGTTTGTGCTTTGGTTTGTTGATTGTATGCTCTTTCTCTGTTAGAGTTGGGATTTGGAAGCAATAAAGGAAAATGGCGATGGAGTCGAACACCGGATTTCTACATGATGAGACTTTGGGTATGGCTTGAACCGGCACTAAACAGCGGCTCGGAGATGATTCTGATGGGGAATTACTTTAGTATTGACCCGGTGATGGGATGGGATGGGAATGATGTTCTCTCCGAATTCGGGGTCAGGCACGGGCGTGGTCAACCACAGTCCTATAATGAGTCAACCTATCAGGCTACCGTAGCAAGTTCACTGTTGTCTCACTTTTTTTTTTTTTGGTAAAATGGGGCAGAGGCCCAGAATGAAAGAGAAATGAAAAAAGAAGAAGTTCTATTGGGGCAATAGAGGTCTGTTAGAGATCTATTGGGGGGCAATAGACGTCTATTGGGGGGTAATAGATGTTTTGAATTAATGTAATCTCCTCTTTTTTTTCTTTAAATCAAAGTTTTATTTGTCTAATTTTAGAAAGATTAGTTCTCATTTCGGTAACTGAAAGTTCTATTGAGGGGCAATAGATGCCTATTGGTGGGCAATAGACTCATATTTGGGGGCAATAGAAGTTTTCACAAAAATTTCGTGGGTGGCGGCCGGTGACCGGAATCTGGTTATCGGTGACAGGAATCTGGCGACCGGCTTTGGCGAAGTCTCCTATAGTTTCTCTCTCTTCCACTCTCTCTCTTTTTCTCTCTCTCTAAATAACAAAGGGTGAGGGTAAAATGATATTAAAAAAAAAAATTCTTAATGGGGTATTAGGGAAGACCTACTTAGAGTGTTTTGGGCAAGAGAGAATTAAAAAAACTTAATGGAGTAAATGAGAAAAAAAATTCCTAGAAATAGGGTAAATGGACAAAACCCTTATTTTAAAATACCTGCAATTTTATGCTAGATAGTACGCTTTATTAGTGAATTAGAGTTTCAGATTTTAAAAAGGAAAAGAATTAAAGAAATTCAATTTTTAAATTTCTTCATTAAGCCAAGTAGAAAATCCATGTCACTAATATTTGAAAACAAAAGTGTTGAGGTGGCTTTCCTTTGTTATTCATTTTTAGTAAAATGTTATGGGATCTGTAGCACTACTCTTAGAAATGATACTGTTGTCTTTGGTATTTCAGGTGCTTCACCGGCGAAATGACGCTCCAAATGTCCCAAATGCCCCAAATGACCCGGAATTTAGCCCATTTTTATGGATAATTGTGGCTATAGTAGTGTTGTTGTCAACAGCCTATGGAATCCCTAACGCCGTATCTCTTGTACCTGAAATTCTAAAACTGCTGCCACGCTTCAGAAGTCAAGCTATGACTCTTTCAGCCATATTTGTAGTTGTGCAGAAAATCGTACAGGCCTACAGAAATCGTCGCTCGCAAAACTGAGATATATCCAGTGCTGATGAATTGGTGTATACGGGGCGACGGGGGCGTGCCGGTACAAAGATGTACAAAGGATGAATATGTGTGCTCAAATTTAACTCATTAAACTATATGGGCAGTAGAATTATTCATAATATTCTATCTATCCATCGGTACTATGTGATTGCTTATAGGCTTAATGAAGTGCAACAATTAAAAGATTCTGTGAATCGTATTGATATATGTAATTAAATTTGCTTGCATTTAGTAAGGGCCCCTGCTTCAATGTCAAGGCCAATGAAGGTCCATGTGTCGCCAAAGAAGTGCAGAGCTGCAAGAAGAAGAAGCGGGAGTGGGTGAAAATGGTTTGGCCTTGCTTTCTTTCCCTAAA
The DNA here is from genome assembly GCA_001662545.1 of Rosa x damascena. Classification (NCBI taxonomy): domain Eukaryota; kingdom Viridiplantae; phylum Streptophyta; class Magnoliopsida; order Rosales; family Rosaceae; genus Rosa; species Rosa x damascena. The sequence goes on from LYNE01000717.1 coordinate 22,083, forward strand.
GAGTCTGGTACCTCCAACCCTTCTGGAAAGGAGATTGCTCTTGCTTCGTGGGTCGAGTTTGTTACTGATAGCTGAAGTTTTTCTATGAATCTTCTTAGAAGTTTTATTTATGTTTCATACCATAATATTGTGTGCTCGCGAGATATTTTTCCTTTGAAGGTGATGTACTTTTGTTTAGTTATAGACTTTGAAGCTTTGCTGCTTAGTAATTGTGTACCAATATAAGTTTTTATACATGCATTTATGTATTGGTATATGTACTATTCATTTTGTTTGTATAGGACCCTTCTAGCGAGGGATCCATTTTTTTTTTTTACTATTTCAAGGGATCGCTTGTGTGATTCACTTTTTCATCACATTTCGGCATCTCGATTCTCGATCATCCAGTTTTTAGCTCCCGAATGTTTATAATGGTAATCAATAATCATTAAGATCCCGAATTTGATCAAATTAATGGACGAATTAAATCTATTCAACCTGAATCGTTCATGTTTATAACAGTAAATCATGATTTTCAATTTCACTGAAAACTTGCAATAGTAATTAACTCATAAAGACCTAGATATCTAGCAGGGAAATGACGATATGTGAATAAAAAGTTAATCCCACGAGAATTTCTTTAAAATGGCAAAAAAAAAACAAAAAAACCCTCATCTCTATATATTTATTTAATATGTCATATACAAATTTCACTTGAATATTCTTTGCGAATTTAGTTAATCCACTTGTGTTGCCATGTTGGGATTCCAGTACCCCTATACCAAGAACTTGACTTGGACCAGTACCTCTATAGGGTCGTTGGTGGTGGAACTACCTACATGGGAGCAAAGAATAATTTTTTCAAATCCCTCTCTCTCTCTCTCTCTCTGCTGATGCCCATACTATCCGTACTCTTAATCTTGGACAATTGTACATTTGTACTCGACCTTTTCCACGATGATACCACGTTTGAGAAACAGAGTTCCCTATTGTGCTGACAGCTGATAAACATGTCCGTTTGTTAGTTTGTCTATAAAGTACTTGGCTGATAGCTTCGAAGTTTGTAAAGCTTAAAGATTATGGGGACTTCAAAGAATTATAGTAATGCTGCTACACCAAAGAACTTGAAAGGAAGAGTTAAATTTGAAGAGAGTTTGTACAGGGTTTGTTTGGAACATTAATTAAAGGATGGAATTTAACTATGAGATATCAACTATTGATCACATCAAAAGATATCCAATGATTCAGGGGTGACCTGCAAACAGGCCAAACTCCAGCAAGAATCGTCAAACAAGTGACATGAGAAGGAAAAGTAGGATACAGCAACATATACACAGAAATTTGGAGCTTAAGATACCACTTTGGGAGATAAACCCCTCCCAACATATCACTGAACTGGTTGAAATATAATGCAACTTTGTTGATGTGCTTGCAGGCTCACTTGATGAGGAACAAGGCACGACATAGTTAATTTCATAACCATTTCTTGTTTTTAAGTTTAGGAATAGTTAGGTCTGCTCCTCCAAATCCATCCATTATTGCATTCGCTGAAGGGTACTCGGCTCTTGCCGTCAAACTACACAAAACAGAAGAAACAAACAAAAATAAGCCAACAATATACCTAGATACACAAAAGAAAACAACTCTAGCACCTTCTCCGCAGCATACTTTTACATACCGATAGATCAAATGAAAAATAGGAAATCATACATTTCCATAGTCATAACCCTTGTTTGAATAACAATGATTAAAATATATTGTAATCATTTAACTCCTAATAAAGCGGGGAGTTTCTGCAACAGACAAAATGAGCCACAAGCTTATAATGATCAGTGTGATATTGTACCAACAGGGACTCCTTAATTGCAACATTTTAATAACCAGTACAATTATATCTTCGGCCCAAGTTACCATCACACTTAAGAGCTAGCTGACAACTTCAGTTTCATTTCATCAGGGTGCATTCTATGAAATTATTCTAATTTCCATTCAATGCATGCTGAGAAAATTTAATAAGCCATGCTGACGGACATAGTATTTCCATATTTTTCATCCTGAAAGTTTGAAACCATCGTACTAAATGCGAGCAATGGTAAATAACAAAAGTGAATACATAAAAAGAAGAGCTCACAGGTGGTGATTGTATGATTGAGTGACAAGAAAATACCTGCTTCTTAAAACAACACATGGCATGCCCACTTGCTGAGCTCCTACCACTCCTGACTGGCTTCCTGCAATTAGAACACAATTGGAGACAGGTAGTCCAGCATTTTCTGCCCCTGCCCTCAAGGCAGCTATGATCTTCTGTAAGCTGGAAAACCATTAAAGCACCAGATTAACATTGAATTGCATGTATACAGACTCAGCATTATCCACATCAACTTCTGCAACCTACATCTTTAGGAAATTTTTTGTCCTTTTTTCCCTTCTTTCTCAAAAGGTTTCATCAAATAAATCAGGCTGAGTATGCAGAGTTATGTAGTGAGCTCATGAAGAATCATGTGGGTGCTTGACTGGACCATAACCCCGCACATTATGTAATATTGACAGAGAATCGTCCAAGACAAATGCAAGCAAAATGTAGGTGCAAAAGGTACAAAAGAAAAATGGATTAACCTTTCTGATGAGGTAGTATCAATCTCTACATTCAACTTTAGCATCGATGCAACCTCCTCTGCAATCCTTTGTTTCTCAGCAGAAACTGGACCAGAAAGCAAAAACAGACCCCTTTAGAACCATCCTTTTGGACTAAAAGAATGTATATCACAAAACATTTACATTTCTATTAAACTAGATAGGGAGTCTACCTGCTTTCATTGCCTCCTTAGCTAGTTCCTCATCCACACCTAAAGAAAAGACTTTACCAAATACTACTTGACCATATAAACTCTGCTCCACCTCCTTATCTCCAATAATCTTTAGCTTCAAAATTCTTTCTTGGCCAAGCTTTTCAATGATGGATCTGACATTTATAAAGAGAAAGTTGGAGTATTAGCTTGATCACATAACAAGCAAACTAGAGCATGCTGAACTGGAACCAGTAGGGTGGTGATAAGGATAAAGTGTTTGTAAAAGAAAACCATAAAAAAGAAGAAACAATTTATACTATTTATAAAGCAACAAATAGTACATTCTTTTTTTCTTTTGTTTTTTTGGTCAACAAAAGTTTATTACATTGAAAAACAGGGAGTCATATCTTCAATGAGGATTAAACTACCTAGCTTCACTGCCGTGATTCAAGCTTGAGCTAAGGGGAGTCCGACACGACTAGTGCAAACACCACTGGATATAGTTAAACATTTATAATCTTTATTGGGTGTAACTCCATAAACCTTTCTGGACTCTCACTAATCAATCTAGTCACATATCAGTTTACTCTTATAAGTAAGAAGCTTATATTCCCACCAGCCCTTACAGCCAAAGTGTACCTGTTTTCCTATCAAAACAATCCTTCGGCTTTGTAACCCATACATACATATAAATAAAGAACATCAGCGAATTTCAATTGGATTTACTAAGCATAATTCTGTGATGTATTTGCGAAAATGGAAAACGTATAAACTATCAAGCAACAACTCTAGAATCTGTGATATTACAGAAATTTGAAAAAAGACTAGGAGCTATCAGTGGCTGAATTCCTCATGGCACCAACTTCAGTGACACCACTGCCACAATGACAACCTTAAAGTAGTCCAACAATGGCTACAGTGTATTGTATATACCCAAAAGCCATAGCACGTTGGTAAACATATCAACAAAATATAACAAATACATAAATAATTGATGGTTATTACCCAGAAATTGCATCCCCACTTTTACTATATGATGTCAATATGACCACAGGTATTCCTTCATTGTATGCATCATCGATAAATCTGCAAATGGGAATCAGAAATAGGAGTGTTACTGATTGATGCTGATGGACACAAAAGGAATGCAAAATTGGCAAAACCAAGCCTATGTTGAAATGTGTAGGGAGCTCTCTCTAAGTTAACTGATACACCAAACTGATTGAGGGTTTGGTTATG
>LYNE01000717.1:43649-53782 GCA_001662545.1 Rosa x damascena
AAAAAAAAAAAAAAAAAAATGAAAATCAAATCAGATCTGGAAGCTAAAGACTCAGATACAAATAGTAAACGAGTTATCAATTCCATCCAACTCAGTTCATAACTATCAGATCGACAGTGATGAATCTCTAATAGTAGCCAAATCAAACCCTAGAAATCGAGAAATTGAGAGAACTGAAAATGGAGAAACTAAAGTGAAGGACCTGTTTGGAGAGCATTGAGGCGTGGGCCTTGCTGCCCATGATGTTATGCTTGTAGAAGGCTTTGTCGAAGGAGATGGACTCGGTGAAGGGCTCGACGGTGTCGGTGAAGCGCTCGATGGCGTCGGTGATGCCCTCCTTGAAGCGGCCTCCCTAGAGCTTGGCCTCCTTGGGCTCGGTGGTAGCACAGTGGAGGTCGAGCTTGGGCATGGATCTGTGAGAGGAGGGTGTGATCGACAGTTGAGGTTTGGGAAGGGAGTGGTGGTTAAGTGAGGAAGAGGAGTGATAGGGAGTTGGTTTTTTAATAAAATAGATATGTATATGTTTGCGACGGCGACATGAAAATGCGTCGCAATTAATAACTAATCCTACTACGGTAAGGATTTGCCGTCGCTAATAATAAAAATTATTCGCTACGGAACATTTGCCGTTGTAATTGATATCAATTGCTACGGAAATCGCTGCCGAAGTAAAAAACCGTCGCAAATGCAATTTTTTTTAGTAGTGTTAGTACTAGTTCGTGGTTCGAGGGTGGAGCAAAAGTGTTTCGGACAATTATTCGCTCGAAAAGCTTCGATTTAAGGATTGACTTTTTATATGTTTGGATTATGTGAAAGCTTCCTTCACGAAAGTTGTAGAACGCATCGATACTAGTTTGTGGACATGCGGAACGCAAGAATCGGAGTTCGTATGAAGAAGTTATGACTTTTGGAAAAAGTTTCTATTTTTGTATAAACCCTAAACTTTTCAAAAATTGCAAAAAAAGGCCAGATTTCTAAATTTTGAAACCGGCCTCTCTTTCTCTCTCCCCGAGCCCGAGTCGTCCTCTCCACTTCACCGGACGATTTCTTCCTCCTCTGGCCACCATAGGGTGTCAAACAACTTGGGTTCTCTTCGTCTCGTCCTCCTCTATAAGTCTATGGAAGAATTGCATCAAGATTCGAGCTGTGGAGGGCGTGACAAGGCCGGGAAGCTCCGCAATGGCGCTGCAAATTGCCTTCATCAGAATTGAAGATTCCAGCCACCATAAGCGGAGTTTCTTAAGGGGTTTTGTAGCCCAGAGGTCATAGAAGGTTTCCCGAAGGTGGTTTGCAACAATTTCACATGTGGAGGACGCATCGAGGATTTGAAATTCTAGGGTTTCAATCGGCTCTCTTTCTTCCAAGGTAAAATTCGATCAATTGGCTTACAATTTGACTTCAGTACATTTGGGAAAGTTGTTGTACATGTTGTGAAGAAGATTTTTAGTTTAGGAATTATGGCCAAATTTTGAGTTTGATGCGCCGCCACCTATGGCGGTGGTTTCCAGCAACTTCCGACCACCCCAGGGATAGTTTTTATCTATATATCTTTTAAATCTGCACATCGATACAAAAAAAAAAATTTAATTGCCAAAAGAAAATTACAACGAAAAAGAAAAACCATGACAAATACCTCATTTCAACTGATCCAAATGGAAAGCTGGACACACGAAAAGGGAAGAGAGTAAAACCAAATTCTAAAATTTAACCAATTAAATGATAAATTTGCTAGATGATCGGCTACAAAATTTGTTTCTCTAAAAATATTTGTAAAGATAAAATCTTGAAATTGTTGAGCTAGATGTTGAATATCTTGAATTAAAATCTTTAGAGTCCATAATATTTGCTTTGCCCTTAATTCTATGAAGAGTCTTGGGTTAATTCTTAATACTGTTCATGGTGCATGTGGACCTTTGTCCATACTAGAATTTACTTTAATTCTAGCATATCATTATATGATAATTGAAAGATCCGGGAGAAAATAATGTAAAGGGATATCTGATTAGGGGGGGGGGGTAGAATGGAGAGAGATCTAGAAAGACAATTATCTTCAGAAAAATAATGGATGGAGCACGTGGCATGTGAGAGAGAAAGAGAGAGAGGGGAAGAGGATTGGCAGGTTTCAGGAGGCTCTGAAACTTTGACTACTAGGAAGAAGACCCAATAAAGTAGAGAGAGAGAGAGAGGCTCTGAAACTTTGGAAGACCCAATAAAGCAAAGAGAGGCTCTGAAACTTTGACTACTTGGAAGAAGACCCAATAAGGCAGAGAGAGGCTCTAAAACTTTGGAAGACCCAATAAAGAAGAGAGAGGCTCTGAAACTTTGACTACTTGGAAGAAGACCCAATAAAGCAGAGAGAGAGAGAGGCTCTGAAACTTTGGAAGACCCAATAAAGCAGAGAGAGGCTCTGAAACTTTGACTACTTGGAAGAAGACCCAATAAAGCAGAGAGAGAGAGGGGCTCTGAAACTTTGGAAGACCCAATAAAGCAGAGAGAGGCTCTGAGACTTTGACTACTTGGAAGAAGACCCAATAAAGCAGAGAGAAAGAGAGAGAGAGAGGCTTTGAAACTTTGGAAGACCCAATAAAGCAGAGAGAGGCTCTGAAACTTTGACTACTTGGAAGAAGACCCAATAAAGCAAATAAATCATGTCTTGATTCGTCTCTCTGCTTTCTCTCTCATAATGTTTCAGATACCATGTAATGAAACTATCACATGTGTTACAATGCATTCTACACCGAAAAGTAGACATACCTTTATATAATAGCGTGCGACATGCCAACACCCCCCTTCGCGAAGACTCGAAGACTCGTTAGGGGGAGTGTATTCCATGCACCTATGTGCAACTACACTGACCATGTGATAATCACGTGGCTGTTAAAAAGTGGGGTTCTGTTAGCCCAAAAGGGGTTAGTGGTCATAAGACAAAAAAAGTAAAACCAAGTAAAAAATAAATTTAACTATGACCTCAGGCCCCATGGGCGGACGCACCTCATACCCAAATGAAGGCTATTGCCCATCACTTAAAACCTCTTTCTTTTCTTTTTATTTTTAATATTTCAGGGGCTGTCACTTAAAACTTTGCATACTTTATGTTAATTAATATACTTACAAATATATGCTATAAAATTTTTTAATAAAAATGATGGGCATCCCTCATTTAAAATGAAATTTAGAACATAATTATAGATTTTATATATTAATTATGTATTTCTTAAATTTTATTGTACTCGTCTGGTGCAACACATAATTATTATTAGATAACTCTGCTTTTGTTCTATATTTATTCACATACATATATTTTAGTTTGGTGTTTTGACTATTTTCACATCTCTCATTAACCAAAAACCTTGTCCCTACAAAATTAAAATTCTAGGTCCATCATTGCTCACCGCCCTCGAATACGTACGAATAAGATCAGCTCTGATCACGACCTCTCCCCCCCCCCCCCCCCTCACAGAATCACACATGCATATTACCATCAGTGCATGGTCATTATCACAGATTGAGTGACGTGGCAGTTAGTGTTTCCAAGTCAGACGTTAGTCAAACTCCAAAATAGATTTTTTACTTCCAAAAGAATGACTACTGTTTCTCCTCCAAATTTCAAAATGTTGAAACTCACTCCTGTCAATTCACCTAAACTGACCTCCGACTTCAAACCCGACCTTTCCGTTATAGAAATTGCGACCTGACTACGGACTTGGGTCACCTAACCTCTGGATCCACTCCAGCCCATCACTTTCACCTCCAAGTCATGCTTCATTGTATTGATTCCATGGCTACACATTACTGAACATTATAATATTTTTAATAATAAAAAAACGCATGTTGTTAAAGTAAAATGCCAATTGGAATTGGTCTACTCATTTCATTCATAACCCCTTTATATAGGGATAGGATTACAACGGAAATATCAATTACATTGATGATACTAAATGCTGATTGAGCTGTGATTTGTAATTGTTTGATTCCCTCTTCGTCTGTTTCTTTGACGAAGGCACATAATGTGTTTTTCCTTTAACACTCCCCCTTGTGCCAAGTCAATGAAGAAATGGTGCATGAGTTTTTGCCTCACTAAAAACCTTGCCAAGTAACAATAAAAACCCTGTGGGACAAAAATACACCTTGGTCGAAGGAAAAGAGCACAATGCACTTTTTACATTTGAGTATGACATGTGTGTGTTAGACTCTCCCTGACGTCTACACCTCCCCCTGATACTTACATTAATCAAGGGAGCTTGGAAAGTCTTCGCATTCCTATGCTTTTCACATGTTTCTCAAATATGGCCTTAGGCCATGATTTGGTGAACACATCTGCCACATTCTCCTCAGACCTTACTTGATTCAATTGAATCTTGAGGAGGGCCTGTTGTTGCTGATTGTAGAAAAACTTTGGTGATATGTGTTTTGTATTATCCCCCTTGATATAGCCTAGCTTCATCTGTTCGATGCAAGCTGCATTATCTTCATAAATGCAAGTAGGCTATTTCAGTGGTAGAACTTAAACCACTAGTCCCTCGAATATGTGTGATGATAGCTCTTAACCAAACACACTCACTGACCGCCTCATGTAGAGCGATGATCTCTGAGTGGTTCGAGGAGGTAGCCACAAGGGCTTGCCTGGTTGATCTCCAAGATATAGCCGTGTTCCCAATGGTGAATACATAACTATTTTGGGAACGACCTTTATGTGGGTCAGAGAGGTACCCAGTATCAGTAAAACTAACCAAAACGTCATTTGGTGTTTCAGTATAGTGAGTGGCGCTTTCGCCATCAACATTTCCTTTAGGGATTGCAGTTCCATATGCGATCCCTCTTGTCTCTTTGTAGGGAAAGAACAGTCCCAAGTCAATTGTTCCTTTTAGGTATCAGAAAATGTTCTTGATACCATTCCAATGATGCTGCAGTGGCGCTGAGCTAAATCTAGCTAACAAGTTCACTGAGAATGCAATGGCTGGTCGAGTAAATTGGGCTAAGTACAATAATGGGCCTATTGCACTTAGATAAGGAATTTCAGCTCCCAACACCAATTCGTCATCTTCCTTTGGACGAAATGGATCTTTCCTTGCATCCAAACTTCGACCGATCATGGGAGTGCTAGCAGGATGTGCTTTATCCATGTTATATCGCCTGGCTTTTGGACATATGCAGACTGGTGAATTAGTATTCCACAAACTTGGTGTTCTAGTTCAAGGCCTAGACAGAATCGAGTTTTCCCAAGATCCTTCATCTCAAATTCAGATTTCAAGTAGCTCGCGGTTTCTCTTATTTCATCAAGAGTACCTGTTATGTTCATATCATCGACATATACTGCTACAATTGCAAATCCGGAACTTGTTTTCTTTATGAATACGCAGGGGCATAATTCATCGTTCTTATATCCCTTCCCAATCAAGTAGTCACTTAGACGGGTATACCACATCCGCCTGGATTGTTTTAATCCGTAAAGTGAACGTTTCAACCTAGTTGCAAATGCACTCCGTGGTTTAGAGTCACTTGACTTGGGTAATGTAAGGCCATCAGGCACTTTCTATATATATCTCTGAATCTAGATCCCCATAGAAATATGCAGTAACCACATCCATGAGCTGCATTTCCAGTCCTTCGGAAATTACTAAGCTAACTAAGTAGCGGAACGTTATAACGTCCATTTTGGGAGAGTATGTCTTCTCGTAGTCAATTCCAGGGCATTGTGAGAAACCTTGCGGCACAAGGCGAGCCTTGTACCTCAGGACTTCATTCTTCTCATTACGCTTTCTGACAAAGACTCATTTATGTCCTACAGGCTTTACACTTGGTGGGGTTAGCACTACCTGACTAAATACCTGTCTCTTTGTCAGAGAATCTAATTCTACCTGGATTGATTCTTTCCATTTAGGCCAATCTGCTCTTTGTTGACATTTTTCAACAGAGCGTGGTTCGATATCATCGTGTCTATGATTCCTTGAGCAACAGTATATATCATCAATGTGTATGGAAGATCTTTCTATCAACTCATACGCACTCTCATAATCCTTTGAGATTTATTTGGTCTCTGGAATCATTTCAAACATTGGAGCGTCTTCCAGTATTGATTCATGGACATAACTATAATAAGAGACAATCTCATGAGAGGGATTCTATACATTGATGATTGGTTTGTGCCTTACTCACCCTCTTCTTCCTTGGGTGAGTGTCAATCGAACCAAGTGACCTCCCCCTCTTCCTTGGGGAGCCACGGTCTCAACCACACCTCCACTAAGTGCGGTTGCAGTGCCTTTATCTGCAGCACCGTGCCCCTTATTGGGGACTTCTAACCTTGCAGGCACATTTGCAGCTGGTATATGTGATCTCGTCACTTTTACGATATCAGTAAACGCATCAGGCATCGAATCTACTATGTTCTGAATATCGATTATTCTTTTCACTTCACTTTCACTTTGTGAAGTGTGGGGATCAAAATGAGACAGAGTGGGGACAAACCATGACAATTCCTGTCGTTCTCTTGGAAAATCATTTTTCCTATCTCCCCATAACAACGGGAAGACTATCTCATCAGAGTGACAGTCCGCAAATTTAGCAGTAAATAGATCGCCTGTCAAGGTTTCCAAATAGCGGATAATCGTTGGAGATTCGTATCCAACATCAATACTTAATCGTCTCTGAGGACCTATTTTGGTGCGCTGTGGGGGCGCAATAGGCACATATACTGCTCAACCAAATATGCGTAAGTGTGAAGTGTCAGGCTCATATCCAGTTACCAACTGGTACGCAGAAAATGGTTGGCTGGCTGTGGGTCTGAAAAGAATAAGTAAAGCTGCGTGTAATATTGCATAACCCCATGCAGATATAGGCAGGTTGGGCGCATAACCAATGCCCTAGCCACCATCTGTAGCCTTTTTGATGGTAGCTTCTGCGAGACCATTTTGTGTATGCACATGGGGTACATGATGCTTTACATCGATCCAAATAGATATGCAATAATCATCAAATGCTTTTGATGTAAACTCTCCAGCATTATCAAGCCCTATAGACTTGATAGGGTGATTAGGGTGGTGAGCCCTTAAACGTATAATATGTGCTAGGAGTATTGCAGCATTTCTTGTGGACAATAAAACGACATGTGACTAGATTGTCGAAGCATCCACCAGAACCATAAAGTACTTGAATTGTTCGCATTCTGGATCGATAGGTCCACATATATCTCTTTGTATCCTTTGTAAGAATGGAATGTTTTGTATTTTTAGCATAGGAAGGTCTCATTCCTGTTTTTGCTAAAGAGCAGGCTTTGCAAAACGAGTGATGTGCCTTTGAAATAGTCAATGAGGCACAATGGGATGGAGGTAGTATTTCTGGTACTTCAGAAATCAATGACTGCATTTGAGCAGTACTAGGACCTCGGTGCGGATTTTTCTCCCATTTTATTTTTAACTCGAATGAAGGGATGTCTGTATGAGTTCTTTAAAATACGGATCATCATGTCACGACCTCGGTGCCATAGGCAGTCATGCAAAAGCCTGTATGAGTCAGTGTCCCACATTTCATTGTTGGTGACAGTATAGGATTCAATGATCCGAATCGTAGTGAGGTACAGTCCACTAGATTGACTCATAAGTTTCTCTAAGATGTGTTTCCTTCCACAGTCATTAGATGTAATATCAAGGTATTCAGTTCCATTCTCACAGTGTGTTTTTACATGATAACCGTTGACACAAATAGCTTTGAAACTTTAACAAGATTTGATTAGCTCTTGGTGCATATAGAGCGTCTGTGACTTTAAATGTTATGCCATTAGGCAGCAAAAATTGTTGGTAGTTCCTCGCCCTTTTATTAGTTGTGATAATCCAATCATCGTAGTCACAGAGGAATTATAGACTATTAGTTCAATGAATAATTGCCTATTTCTTAATATTGTGTGGGAAGTCCCACTATCATCTAAGCACTCAAGTTCTCCTCCATTCATTCCTACAAATAAATGAGAGGTATTTAGAAAATATAACTCATATTCTTTAGAGTATTTCTATTTGCGTAGAATGGTATTCTTTTCATTCTAATAATTTTTTTCTAGATGTATTACTTTACATCTTTATAGTGCTATTTCGAACCATGTAAATATGTGTATAATAAATAAATTTGAATAAATTCAGTGCTTCAGAATAAAATTCAAAATTTATTAATAATCCAACGATAATCAAATCAAGGGCTTGTTCAGAAATCTTAGTCATCAATCCATGATTGAAAATAAACTTTAAGACCAAACAATCGTCTAATTAAAAGTGAGGCATTATGCCTTCACAACTGTCTTTGGAAAATAAAAACAAATCAGTCAAGATTGAGAGCATCCATTGACTTAGCAAGTTCCTCTTTGCCATTGAAGTCTGCAATTGTAAGGTTGACGTCTAGGTCATGACCTCCTTCTTCCATATAGTGAGCCTCTTGTTCTTTAAACTCTCTATACCTCTTGTAATTGGCTACTACTCTGTTGTTTGCTTGGCAATTCTTGTACCAATGCTCAATGAATCCACACCTATAGCATGGTTCATTGTCAAACCTTTCCTTTTGCATCTTGTTTCCATGATCCCCATGTCCCTTTCCACGAGGTGCATTGTTGCCACGTGGGTAAGGATCAGCACGTCTAAATCCCCTTGCATTGGAGTTATTTCCACCTTTCATTTTTCCATAATTAGCTTCAGAAATTTTCTTTGTCCCAGTGGGCCTGGCATTGTTATTAAAGAGAATCTCATTTTGTCTCTCAGCCACTTGCAGTAGGCTTATCAACTTATTGAAGGTTGTGATTCTTTTGTTGTCATAATCCAACTGATATTGGTTCGCTAGTATAAAAGCTGAATTAGGAAAGGTGGAAATAGTCTTGTAGATCATATCATCTTTTGTGATTTCCCATCCACAAAAATTGAGACATGCTTTTAAGCGCAACATGTCCTTGTTGAAGTCACTGACCTTTTTATAGTCAAGCAAGCGGATTCCATTCCACTGAACAACCAGTCCTGGGAGCAAAGTATCGTGAATGTTCCCAAAACTTCTTTTAAAGGCATCCCACAGTGCTTTGGGTGTCTTCAACTGAAGGTACTCCCAGCGTAGGGTAGGATCAATATGTCGCCTCAGAAACATTAAGGCATCTGCTTTCACCTTATTAGATAGTTCATCATCTTTGTGGTCAGTAATGGTGGCAATGTAGTCTTTTGCCACAAAGGCAGTTTCTACATCGGAAACCCAACGATGGTACTCAAGTCCTTCTGAGTCCAAAATGTCAAACTCAGGTCGAGTTGGATCAGCCATCTACATAAACAAGAGAGAAGAAATAAATTACGCAGTCATAAAGACATCCACGTGAATTATTTTCCAAAAATATGAATTCGATTTCAAGACTAAGATTCGTAATGGTCACATTTTTCCTTTCTTTCGATGCTATGTGAAAATGCTTTATCACAGTAAGTGTGTATGGATAATGCACAGGAATTTTCATTATCATGGCCAAACGGTATTGATATGTTGCATTAAAAATAACCACAGCACATTTAAATATAGCATATAAAAATAAACTACATGGCATGCTCAAATTTCACAAATATACAACAAATTATATATTACACATAATAATAGCAATAATATAGCATGCGTAAAATAAAATATAAACAATAGCATAATTAAAGGCATGCTTAGGAATAATTATATAAGAGTAAATAAAATTCACAAAACATGCTCACAAGTCACAAGTGTAAAAATAATATATAACAAGATATATATGGCATGTTCAAAATAAAGTATAAACTATAACATAATTAAAATATGCTTAAACATAATTATGTAAAACATAAATAACAAGGCATGCTTTAAGAGGATCAATGCTATCTAACGAAACATGCTCAAAAGTCCATGATAAAAACATAAACAATAAAATATAAAGCATACTTAAGAAAATAAATAATTAAATATACCATTGTATGAAAATAAATAAATTAAAGAGAACATACTTAGTTTCGAAAAAATAAAACAATCCTAACGCACGAGCGTGTTGATGCAGGCGTGCGTGGCGATGCTTTCGGGCTTAAGAAAAAAAACTGGGCTGCTTCGTTTTTTTTTCAGCAGTGGGCCTTGTTTTTTTTTTTTCCTTCTTTTTCTTTCTTTTTTTT
>LYNE01000717.1:62983-96013 GCA_001662545.1 Rosa x damascena
TGACGGGTTGGAGACGGTTGATGTCAGATCAATGAATAGTACAGAATTTAGGGCTAAAATTTAGCCCCAGGGCCATTTTTAGCCCTTTGGGTTGGAGATGGCCTTAATACCTCTTTGGATTGCCCTTTGCCTCTCAAATTTGGCCCTTTAGCCCTCCCTCTCATGGGTTGGACACCATTTGGGTTATTTTTTGGCCCTTTAGCCCTTTAGCCCTTTCCCCTATGGGTTGAAGAAGGTTTTATCAGAGACATTCACAAGTAATTCTCTACAAAATACAAGTATTCAAACAAGCACCAATTAACAAAGAGTGTGCGACTGACTACTCTATTTGCTTTGACATAGCGGTAACATACCAGAAAGATAACTGGATTACAATGAATCATAATTACCAAAATCATAGCTTATATATTATGTTGCCGCCGGAAAAGTAATCCGTCAACACTGAGTTTTATTCTGCCATTAGGAGGTTACGACCACTTAGTCATGGAGCGTCGCCTCACTACGACAGACAAGACACTTAGAGTGCATACACATGCATATAGCCCGACTAGCCCTGCAAGATACCTGCAAAGACTTATTACATGCCAAAGGTTAGACAAAACTAACCAATTATTAAAAACAAAACTACTAACATAAATTAAAAAAACAATTAAGGCTGGGCCCAAAAAGAGGGCCCGAGCCCAAGCCTCAAACAAGGAAACAGAGGAGACTCCAACAGCCAGCCAAGCCTGGCCCAAACCTCCCACCGCCGACGGACCACTAACTGCCTCACCCCGCCAGATCAGGCCTCCATGACAACCACGCTAGTTCACACCATCACGACCATAGCAAATCATAACCAGATCACGCTCTAACCTGCTCAGATCGGATCCATGAACCCAACTCGAATCGCGCCACCAACCATCCCATATAGAACACCACAAAGATAAGATCCAACAGCCGTTGATCCGAACCACACTATGCCTCCACGACGCTACCCAACAGCCTCCACACTTGCAGAACCAACCCACTCTGTAGACTAGGCCATAGACGATTAAGCCAAAACCCGCCAACCGTCTTGATCTCCTCCTTCCTCACCTCACCACCCGTCACCGCAAACCCCCAATCTGAAAGAATTGACATCAACCGAATGCGCGGTTCACTCTAGACCCAGACAAGCTCAACAAAAGCTCGTCCGACGAGGGAGAAAAAGCTAGCCATCGGACAGGACAAAAACTCGCTTTTCGCTCTCTCTCTAGATTTCTTTTTTAATTCCTTCGAATATGTTCTTTGTCCTTCAAGTATTGGCTCAACATTTCACAATTCTATTATAAATGTACAATTTTAAAGAGGTTACATTGTAAACAGGTTTATTATAGGTTAGTTTAATCTATGTAAAAATTTTCATTCAAAAATACTATTTTATAAAGCAATTAATGTGATTTCTTCATTTTTAACTAAAATTTCCATCAAATTGAAATTTTCTTCTAAATTTCTTTAAATTTAAAATACCTAAATCAAAACTGAAACTGAAATGTAAATCCTTATTCAGATAAGCGATTTATAACTGATGGAATATTGTTAGTCAACCTTTGGAAGACAACTCTATCACCCACCACATGCAGTGGCGGACCTAGCTTGTGACAAATGCAAACTGACTTTTTGTTTCTAGCAGCAAAATGTAGTTACTTTATTATAGCTAACAGACAAAATTTTAGTGCAAGGATTAACATACATGTTCCGTATAGCCAAACCATTTTCAACTTATAATAAATATATATGCCCACGTAGCAGAACTTGCCTATATTAGAGGAAAATGGACAATTGTTAGTCAATCAAGTCAATTAAGTGTTTTAAATAAACTAGAAATTGCCAACACACCGTATGAATGGTGTGAGTTATGAGATCAAAATCTTCCATTATCTACCCATGTTTGGTGGTTCAAGTGGTAAGGAGCTTGTTCCCCTTAAGCAAGGTCTCGAGTTCGAGCCTTGTGAATGGAGCAGCCAATATTGGGAGAGCTTCTCCCCTAAATGGGGTCTGACTTGGCTCGAGAGGGATTAGTCCTAATTACCTACGGGTGGGGGATACCTTGGTTTAACCAAAAAATCTTCCATTATCTCACTCCTAATTTAATTAAGGTCTAAATTACATACTTGAATTCTATGGGTAATTTAATTGGGAGGAATGGGTAAAATGGTAAAACAGGCATGAGGAGTAGAATAGTAATAAACACAACATCAGGGGCACAATAGTAAATCAATATGGGTGTTACTATTCATTTAGAGTTAGAGCTTTAGTATATGTAATTTGTTTTTCCTGCTCCACATATCACGTGGTATTGTGGTGTTAGATTTAGACTCATAATGCGTTTGAACTTAGCATTTTTATAGATATACTAGCAATGGCACCCGCGCTTTGCCGCGGGATTTGTTATTGGTAATAATGTACAACAATGAAAAATATAATTGAAAATGATTTTATTCTTGATCAAACTGATAAAATACTGTATATTACATTAATCGGAATAGTATTTGTGTGAAGAGAAACAAAATGTCCCCGATTCAACTGGTCCAGAAACACTTCTTTAATATGTATCTCTTAGGACACTCTCAGCTTCTTGTTTTAGCTGTCTAATAGTTGTGCATCCAGTGGCATTACCACCATCTCACTTGGAGGCAACTCACTCTTGACATTAATTTCCTTATTAGTCAAACTTGATATAGCAAACCAATGTTAGTAATAGTTCTTTCTACACCACCAGAAAATTTCCATTCCTTTACAAAGTGCTTAGTGGCCAAGAAGATCACCTTTGGTTGAATGGTAGCACTATTTGAAGTAAAACCTGATTACCCAAAAACAGTAACACTTCTTTTCACTATTGACACACCTGTTCTAAACAATAAGCTCATTATAAATTTTCTCTTATTCATAATTCTTCCTTTTTCTTCTAATAAATCTGCAAATACAAAAGAAGATAAAAAACACCAACCTTGACTTGACAGATTGGAGAAAGCAACAAAACACATACCTCTTTTGCTCCCAAAGCCCGTCTCCTAAACTCAATCACAATCTCAACACACACCTCTTCCAAAACGAACCCAAGCGTACCTTGCAGAGATATCCAACCAGCCCTATATCCACCAGTAAAAGCACATTAAGTTCATTTATTAAATCAAAAATGTAATTAGTTTAGGACAATTGGTGACCAATAGAGTGTCTACAGCTTCCCAAGCCTATAAACAATGGAGATCACTTGGATCTTTTATGGAAAATAAGGATCCAAGTTGGCTAATCATAAATTGAAAATATCTACTACATAAACCATGTTCAAGTATAATGCAGTCTTCACCCCTGACAAAGAGTAATGTATATGGTTGACCGTTGACTGACTATCAAAACAAAGAGGAATTGAGAACTGAACCAACTTGTCCCAAGCTCTAACACTTGGTGGAAATCTTTAAACACTAACTTGGCCTTGAAATTCGGTTTATAATCACAGGTATGATAACCTCTACACAGTTACTTGGACTTAAATTTAAAGAATGCGGCTATGAACTAACTTCTTTGTTCACCAGTAAGACCATAAAAAACCATGCAAAAGTATACCAACAAACTACATCCCATATTCCATATTTTAATAAGGGCTAAAGACAATCAACAGCTGGATATGGATAGAACATTAATGTTTAATCAGAAAGGCCATCCTCACAATGGTACGGAATCAATTAGGAGTGAGGCAACACCATCTTTCATCACTTTCCCACTCGGGTGTACTCATCCTCCCCTTTGTAAAGGACAACTTTTCTCAAGCAGTTATGATGAATCGAAGTCCCTATTAGGACAGTTGAATAAATAAATCCATTCCAGATAATGATTCAAACTAATTAGGAGAAACAAAACCTATGAAGCCATCAAAACACGCAAGGAAAGATTGGATCTTTATGGTCAATAGATGATTACACAGATTCGATAGTAGGGACTAAAGAAGATATATGTCCCCATAATCACATAAACCACTCAAAGATTCCGTTTCAGTGCTCAAAACATAGTGATCCCAATCGCGGGGTGTTCTAAATAAACAATACGACAAATGATCCAAAGCAATAAAGGTTGAAACTGGAAGAAGAGCAACTAAACTCCGATCTCAGATGATGAGGTGAGAACTTGCCTCCGATCTCTCTCTATCTCTTCGTGCAAAGCAAAGAAACACAACCGATATCCTCTCTCTCTCTTGATCGTTCTTGATAATTGATAAAGATAGAAGTGTAGATAGACTCTATCTGATAGAGGCTTCCAGATGCAAATACCTAGGACCAATGGCAACAATGTAATTTTTTACAAAATAAGGACAGAACCGTCATTCGATAATTGGCTCGGCTCCAGCCGCTACTGTTACTCTGTTTAGTAACAATAACCATCCCACCAACTTTAGTAGTATGTAATACACACACACACACACACACACACACACACACACACACACATTCTTTCTATGCTAAGGAGGTTTGTTCCTTAGTTAAGGAATAGATTTCCATATTTTGACCACTTTTCAATCACATATTCACATCTTAACCGCTCAGTTTTTAGGTCCTAATGTATAGATCATTTCTGCAAATTTTCAGCCAAATTGATAATCGTTAAGGCATCCAACACTGTGATTTACAATAATGAACACGAACTGCTCAGGTTGGACAGATTCGGTTCGTTCATTGATTTAATCGAGTTCGATATCTTAACGATCATCAATTTGACTGAAAATAGCCTTTTAGTTTACATTGAATAAAAGGTGACATTGTTGGTATACACATACCTCCTAGGCACAAGTATCGGAAGTGCAAGACTCGTATCGCTAATATACCAGCAAGATAAGCTCCCTGCCGAGGGTTCCGATACCCCTCGGGAGATATCGGGATCCCGAGTGTCCCACACCAAAAGAAACTGAACCAAGCTCCCACAAACCTCTTACATTAAGGTCATCTCCAACAACTTAAAGAGGTAACTATTTACTATCGCTTTCCATTATCATTATTTTATCCGATACTGACATAGGCATTGGAGCGTTGAAGGCCGGCACACCCTGTCTTCCCTCTAACCTTAGTCTGTTTTGCAGATAAGCGAGACTGGTAGCGATAGTAAAGGACCGATACAACCCATATTCAACTGGATCAGACTCCTCTCGAGACAACTGAAACATTCAGCTCTAGGAGGAGGGCTCCTCTCGCTCCTTGCTGACAGGACAGCACATTGATGGCTACCAGCAATCCCGATACCAGCAACGACGATCTGCCTAGCGAGGCAGTAACCCGCGAGGTCCAGTGCACTCTTGAGTTTCAAAGCCCGAACACCGAGACTCAATCAGTCATGACCACCGCTCCCACCATGGCCCTATAGATAGCGATGAGTGACCTCATGGAGATGCGCGAACAGGTCGAGGCAGAGAGAGCCGCTGCCATGGCGGCCCGCCGGGAAATCGAAAATATGACCAACCAGAACCGTACCTTACGAGAAGCACTCCAGCGGTGAGTATCACGGGACGAATCCTCAGAAAGGGCCCACCAGCAGGAAACCTCGATACAGACCAGCGGCGGTGTCCCCACACAGGGACCAATCCTCACTGTGGACCCCACCACCGACCTCACCTGCACCTTCATGCCCACAAACCCCACTTCGGGAAGCCCCGCTGGCCCCACTCATAACAGCACCAGCACAAACCCTCCGGCGGTCTACCTGAACTCTCCCTCTTTCCAGGCCAACTTGGCACCGCACCGCCTCCACAATCGGCTACAGGCATGGTGGGAATCTCGGGTGCAAACACTGCTGCGACTGCCAATGTACACCCATCCGACCCCAATTCTCGGCTCTTACTCCAAATGAGTGAGGTCATCGGCTCCTAACAGGCATGAGTGGAAAGCGCCGAAAGCAGAGCTGGCTGGCAGCCAATTGCGACTGGTTTCCAAGGAAAGACAGGACCATTCACCGCCTACATACAGGCCAAGAAGCGCCCACCGAAGTCCAAGCCCATCAAGATCCAAAAATATAATAGGACTCGAGATCCATATCACTAACTAAAAGTCTTCCAATCCATACTCCATGGAACCTGATACAGATACACGATGGCCTGCCACGCGTTCGAGGAGACTTTGTCAGACGAGGCCCTACACTGGTTCCTTAACCTACCCACAAACTCCATTGATAGTTTCCAAGAACTCGAGGACAAAGTTCCTGGGACGATTCATCCTGTGTGGCAGCAGGTAGCGCACAACACCTGACCTATTTCTGCTCAAGCAACGACCAAACGAGCAATTGTGAGACTTTGTTCGTAGCTGGTAGAAGCAGGCCACTTAGTACCTCTCCCTTGACCCGGTCCTAGCAGCATTGGCAATTAGGCAAGCACTCCAGCCTGATACTTCTTGCTGCAGATCAATACCAATCCCCCTGCAACATATGATGACCTCATTGATGCCGCTACCTCCTTCGCTCAGGCTGAGTACGATACCTTTGGGTGCGATACCAAAGCCAATGCTCACCTGGTGACCGTACCTCAAGTAAACAACCCCGATACTAGGAACAAAGACACCAACAGAGACAAATCTGCCCAGCAGAATGACAGGGCCCCAAGGGAGAGACAATGGTATAGCGATAGGAGGGACAAGCAATACGGTAAGAGCCCTAAGAAGCCAAAATACAACTCCTCAAGTAGTCGACATCGCAATGCACCATACACCAGTGCTCGGCCCAGGGATGACTAGCATTTCGCGCCACACAAATACGAGATTTACACCACCCTCACCGCCTCTTATGAGGATATCTGGACTAACCACAAGGACATCATCCCACGCCCACCACGGTGCAAACTTGGCCAGGCAAAACCGGGAGATAACGGTAACTACTGCACATATCATGAGGAGTCCGGCCACCCCACCAATATCTGTTGGGCACTGAAAAATGCCATAGATCACCTCATTCAGACCGACCAGCTCTCGCAATATCACACTCCCGCCATTGGTGCTAATGCCATCGAAGTCTACAGGCAGATCCTAAAGATACACGGCGGTGCCCCACGAACACCCGAGATCCACTATGCACAGAAGCTATAATGCCCTCGGGGCCAGGAGATATTGGGACTCAGCCATGGCTACCACACCCCCCAGGTCGAATGGAATTCGATAGCCTTTAATCTCAGCGAGGACACCATCCAGAAGCAGCACAACTACCTACTCCTAAGTCCTAATCACCATGGTCATCGACCACTATCAGTGCCATAGGGTCTTGGTCGATAGTGGTGCAACGGTCAGTGTCATGTTAGGCAGCTGCTAAGAAGGCCTCAACCGAGATATGAAGAAACTCACCCCAGACCACGAACCCCTAATCAGTTTCGCAGGAGAAATCACATAGCCCTTGGATTTGATATTTTAAGGATCACACTGGGCGGCGGCAGCACTATCGCTTCCATGACAACACACTTCATCATTGCCGACTGCCCTTCCTCCTACAACTTCATCCTGGGACACGACGCCATATGGGGACTCTAATGCTTTGTGGCAGGACACATGCTAATGATGAAGATACCTACCCGGGGTGGCATCCTCACCGTCAGAGGCGATCAAGAGCTCGCGAGATAATGTAACTCCTTGACTGTCACGAGGGGACACATCAGATGAGAGGTACTTCTAATCTCAGACCTACCCTCTCCATCCGATCGCAACACATGCAGCAAAAAGAAGGACGATAAGCGCAGACTCAAGTAGCAGAGACCAGATGCTTTGGAAGACCTGATATCGGTCTCCATTTCCGATGCACACACAGAAAGAAAAGTTAAGATCAGGTCCAAAATGGATCCACAATTCCAAGTGAAGCTAATTTCCTTCCTCAAGACTCGACAAGAAGTGTTCGTATGGTGGTACGCCGATATGCCGGGAATCTCGCCAGAGTTGTTGACCCATAAACTCACCATCTTACCAGACATTCCCCCAGTTCTCCAAAAACGAAAGCCCTTCATGGAAGAAAAATACAAAGCAATCCAGGCCGAAGTCAAGAAACTCCAAGACATAGGGTTTGTCCAGGAAGTATCCTACCCGACATGGCTCTCCAATGTTGTAATGGTAAAGAAGCCCAACGGAAAATGGCGCATGTGTGTCGATTACACCAACTTGAATAAGGCTTGCCCAAAGGACAGTTTCCCCTACCACGAATCAATCAGTTAGTCTACTCCATTACAGACTACAAGCTCATCAGCTTTATGGACACCTTCTCAGGCTACAACCAAATCGCCATGGAACCCTTCGATCAGGAGCACACATCCTTCACCACCAATAAGGGTTTGTACTATTACGAGGTAATGCCGTTTGGTCTACAGAACGTGGGGGCCACATCCCAGAGACTGGTTAACGCCATGTTCACATATCATATCGGTAGGATCGTGGAGGTATATGTGGACAACATGCTGATCAAAAGCGTCACCATTGAAGATCACATTAAGAGCCTGGGCATCGTCTTCGACATCCTACTCCAATATGGCATGCGACTCAACCCGGACAAATGCTTGTTTGGAGTACTGGGAGGCAAGTTCTTGGGTTTTGTAATCAGTGAGAGGGGCTTCGAGGCCAACCTCGAGAAGGTACAGGTAATCCTTGACATGGCACCACCAAAAACCAAGAATGAGGTCCAGTCCCTCACTGGGAAGGTTATCGCTCTCGCCTGATTCATATCACGCTTAACCGACAAGTGCGCCCCATTCTTCAAGCTCTTCAAAGCTCACCATACCGAGAAGATAAATTGGGGACCCGAACACGACAGGGCCTTCCAGGGCCTCTGAGACTATCTGGCGTCAGTACCCACTGTTTCAAAACCTGTCCCAGGAGAAGTCCTATATGTCAACCTCGCCGTATCAATCACTGTGATTAGCGCCGCCTTGGTCAGGCGAGACGATAGCAATGAGCTGCTAGTCTATTACACAGGCAAGGGGTTCAACGATGCCAAGTTTAGGTACTCTGACATCTAGAAATTTTCCCTTGCACTCCTGACTGCCGCTCGGTGATTACGTCAATATTTCCAAGCGCACACGATACATGTCTTGACCAACCAACCCCTAAAGCAAGTCCTCCAGAAATCGGAATCCTCGGGAAGGCTGGTCAAATGTTCCATCGAACTCGGTGAGTTAGACATTCATTACATGCAGCGTACGACCATCAAAGGGCAAGCCTCTACCGACTTCATCATTGAGTTCATATCCCTAGAAGATGTCGCGTCCTCGGATAAGACTACCTCGGAACCCCAGGTTACCCCCACCTGGACTCTTAACGTCGACGGATCCTTCAACAAAAAGCTCAGCGATGCTGGGGTAGTCTTAACTGACCCAGAGGGGCACACATACGAATATGCACTACAATACAATTCAAGTTCAAGGCCTCAAACAATGCAGGAGAATACGAAGCACTGATCGCTGCCATCCAGCTGGCCAAAGAGTTAGGAGTCACGAGACTGGCACTTTTTAGCAGCTCCCAACTAGTCGTCAACCAGGTCGGCGCCATTTCCAAGCCAAGGAGCCACATCTATCCCACTACCAATCCCTCGCCAAGACTTTACTCCAGCGATGTCTCACCGACCATACAATCGCCCTGATCCCTCGGGCACAGAACCGCAAAGCAGACGTCGCGACGTTAGAAACATCACCTTGAAACACCGATATGGAAGACCTCAAGCTGGAAATCCTAGACAAACCAAGCATCGATAAGCCATTCTCGAAGATATTCTTAACCGAGAGTGAGCGACCACCTCCATGGATGGACTCATTCATCGAATACCTCTCCAAGGGTATCGAGCCACAAGACAAGATTATTGCCACCAGGCTGTGCTGAAGGACAACGCTGTACACGGTACGGTCCGAGAGGGCAAGCTATACAGGAAGGGCAAGTCCTTCCCCCTGCTAAAGTGCATCTCCCTCGAGGAGGGACAGTGAGTCCTGCTATAGCTACATAGAGGAGTTTGCGGCAACCACGAGGGTGCCAGAAACCTGGCAATCAAGGCACTACGTACATGATACTATTGGTCCATAATCGAGCATGATGTGATGCCTATTGCTAGAACCTGCCTTAAGTGCCACCAGTTCGCCAACTCCCCTCTGGCACCATCGGTACCACTCTCGATCATCATCGCTCCTTGGGCATACTGCTAGTGGGGTATGGACTTTATCGACAAGTTCCCAACAACATCAAGACAGCTCAAATTCTCCATCGTCGCAGTGGACCACAACACCAAGTGGGTCAAGGCCGAGGCTTTGGCCACAATCACGGTTGCCAAGGCCGTCAGCTTCCTATGGAAGAACATATACTGCAGATTCGGAATCCCCGAGACAATCATCACCAATAACGGTGCCTAGTTCGATAACGATATGCTCAGGGACTTCGTTGGCCAGTACGGCAAGCATATCCTATATGGCTCCCCCACACACCCTCAGACAAACAGCCAAGTCGAAGCTGTCAATAAGATAATCAAGCAAAACTTGAAAAAGAGGCTCGACGATGCCAAGGGCTTATGGGCTGAAAAACTCCCGAGGTACTATGGGCAATAAGAAAGACCCCAAAGAAGGCCAATGGAGAATCCCCTTTCTACTTATCATTTGGCACCGAGGCCGTGATTCCTGTCAAACAGGATGTGCATAGCGAGAGAGTCACGTGCTTCGACCCGCTCACCAACTCAGAGGGGTTGAACCTTGACTCCAACCTCTTGGAAGAGTGATGCGAGCGAGCCCATCTGCTGAACATCAACAACCAGCAGCATATCGCTCGCTGCTACAATGCTAGCGTCATGCCCCACCTCCTCTTCGTTAGGGACTTGATACGCTAAAAGTAAGCATATAATTTAACCCTGAAAATGTCATCGTTAGTATATAGTAAATAGGGATCGTTCTATTCCGGGGATTGAGGGTACACCTGTCATTGTACAACAAATAAAGAATTAAAATAAGTATAAAGTATTATTTATAAAAATAAAACAAACACAAGGGGGTTTTAGGATTATTAAATTAAAATTTAAATAAATAAAATAAAGAAAATTTAAAAAAATATACAAGGGTGGAACGCAAGGAACAAAGATCAAAACCACAATTATATGCAAGAAATCCAATCACAATTCCTATAGTTGATTATCTATGTCATGAGAAAGAAGTTGACCATGTGAAAAGTTAGAAAGCAAACGATTTCCCATATTTTACTTTCTTTCAATAATTAATCTAAGTGAAAGCACCTAAATTAATCCTATTGAACATGTAATCATAGTCTAGAAAGCTAGCTACTCAACAACATATTCAATGCATGAAGAACAAAGAAAGGATGTCAACCAAAGTGCACAACCTAGTTATGAATAAGTTCACCTATTTGCAATTCTCCTTAATTGATTTCGACTTTTGTCCAAAGCCTTCACTACTTAAATTAGCTCCAATTACATGCATATATCCTAAGTTGGCCACCAAAGAACACATACATATAAAAGTTTTCTGTAAAACAAAATCAATCAAGCAATCTCACATAAGCAACATATAAATCAACATAAAGAAATCACAAGTTTATTTCAAAACAAATAAACGGGCTTTAAACTTTGCTCTTAACGTCATGTTAACTAGAATTCATAACACTACGAATCAAACAAAGGAAAATAAAAGAAAATATGAAATACACCGTGAAGGATGAATGATGAAACCTTGAGACGAAGAACTTGAAGATCCTTGAAAGCAAGCAATTTTCTAAGGACGACACAAGGGTGGATGGTGGCTAGGATTTTGATGTATTGCATGACTTCTTCTCCTCCTTGGTTGAGACGCAGAGCTTCTGAAGACTAGAGAATGGAGAGAATTTTTCTGATGTTTATTTACTGAGGGAGAGAGGTGTGTTGTTTTGTGGTGGTGTGTTGGTTTGGTGGTGTGTGATGATGGTGTGTCTAAAACGTCTAGAGAGGAGGCTATATATAGGGGAAGGCAAAACTTCATGAATTTAATTTCCAAAGAATTTTCTGGTTGCACCACACAGCTTCGACCATCACGTAGCGCCACGTCAGCTCTGCCATGTCATTAAACCAATCAAAAAGCAAAAAAATAATTCCATAATCTTTCCAAATATATTATTGCTGATTTCCCAAGATTTTATCTGATTTTTCTCTTAATTTTCGGCAAAATAATCTTGAGTGAAAATAGGAATGAATTTGGACTTGTTTTGGACATTTTCTCCCTTAAATTTCTCCATGACATTATCCTTAATATCCTCCCCTTGGTTTTCTCTTGATTTTCACATTAAAATTGCAGATTTTATTCTCTAATTTCAGCCAACATATCTTGAGGGAATTAAGGAACGAATTTGGACTTGTTTTGAGCCTTTTCTTGTTGCACAATCCCATAAAACTCTCCCAAGATTTTCTCAACGTAATCTCCTCGATTTTCAAATTATCTCCATCATTTCCCATGCAAAAATCAGATTTAATCTCCCATAATATCTCCCATGTCATCTTCAAGCCATGTGGTTTCCTAGTGCCATCCGGACTCCTCTCTTTTCGCCATGTGTTTTCATTTCAGCTCATTTCTTCTCCATTTATTCCAATGTTCCTAGAAAATAAAAACTAAATTAAAATTTATTTATTTAAGGAAATAACTAAGTAAAATATGAGGAAATAACTATTCAAATATCGCATTAAAATGTCCTATCAAATTCCCCCACACTTAGCTTTTGCTAGTCCCTTAGCAAAATCAAAACAAAGACACAAAATTAGACTCAACCAAAATTTAAAGAAAGAAAGACTCAAACATTACAACATACAATGACTCTATTGCCCTTCAACATTTAGTCTTACAAATCTCTTACTTTCACAACATCAAGATTAGCACTCAACCAAAAATCAATGTTTAGGCGTTCGAGAGTTAATTCAAACACATAATCTACATATAAACAAGTAAGACTTGGTTGTAACAATGGTGATGGGGTGGAGCTCAGCATGTTTCAAGCAAGTATGATTCAAATCCTCACAAGGTATATCCACTCTTTCTTCTCTCAGAATTCAAGGCAATGCTTAAAAGCTTATAATCACTCAATTATATGTGAGAGAACATATTTTAAGGCAATCAAATAGCTCATAAATATAAGAAACAAAAATTTGAACTCTTAGGAATTGGACAAAGACCAAATCTTTCAATAGTGGGCCTTCAATTCAAAGCAAACTCCAAACTGACCAAGTATAGGAGACTAAAATCCATAGACATATTTTTGTTTTTCTTTTCTAGCCGTACACATTTTTTTCTTTTTCATTTTCTTTTTCACAGCTTTCACATATTTTTTTCTTTCATGAACAAGTCTACCCCCACACTTGAACTTTCACCTCTTATAAATCTTCATCCTTAATGCCGAATCCTCAAGTAAAGTCTCAAAATTAGCTCCACTAAGTTTTTAGAACAAAGTGCAAGGTTGTAACTATACTAAGGTTCAGGGGTTAAAGATTTTAAGGGTGATAAAAGAAAAAGCTTAATGTAGGCTCAAAGAGGTTTGTCTAGGGGAGTCCCACGACGGGCACAAATGGGGACACAGGCTTATTTGGCAATGGTGGTAATTCCTAGTAGGCCTGGGCACGGTTCGGTGCGGATCGGTTTGAAGCCCAACCCGCATCCGAACCGCATTAAACGGTTTGCTTGTTTCCCACACCGCAACCGCTTTTTTTTATCATAGGCCGAATTCTTCGGTTACACCGAAATCCAGTTCGGTGCGGTTTCGGTTTCGGTGTGGGCCGGTTTCAATGTTTGGCCTTAAAAGTCAGATGTCCCTTCCATAGCTCCCTTCCACAACCTGCAAGTGCAAACAGAATCACAAATTTTTTTGATTGAAACAAAACACAGACAAACCCCCATACCACACTGTCACCCACCATCATCATCATATTCAATTCAATAATTCCAATATAGTACTCCAATTGAAACAAAACACAGACAAACCCCATACCCATACTTTCTCTGTTTCTCACCCACCATCATCATCAAATTCAATTCAATAATTCCAATACAATACTCCATCATGTTGTCTTGAAGAGTCCGCCCAAGCCCATAAAAATATTCCCCTGTTTGTATTAATCCCACAGCAGTGCGTACAGAGAGGTGAGGAAATGAATTGATGAGTCAGTGATACAGAGAAGTGAGAGAACAACGTTTAGAAAATAAGAGACGAAAAGAAAAGAGAAGGCTGAAGCCTGAAGGCATACCCGATTGGCCGATCTGGTCAGAAACGAGAGACTGAGAGAGTGAATTGACTTTTCTCTCGAGAAGAGAAGAGATAGCTGGGTTTGAGGCTTTGAGCCGTCGAGGTCGCTTCTTCTGGGTTGACTGGTTGAGGGAGAGGAGTGAAAGCGGCGTGAAAGAGGAGCAGGAAGTGTCGAAATGAGACAATGAGGTGAGGTCGCGAGGGTTAGGCTTTTAGAGTTAGATGTTAGGACTTGGTGCAGTCGAGTTCACATAGGCTCGGATTTCAACCAATGAGAGTTTGACAGGTATTTACTAATTAAAAAAATTTAAATATTAAAGCGGTCCGGTTCGGTTGTATTCGGGCGGTTTAAGGGTGAGGACCGGTTCCGACCCGGATACATACGGTTCGGTGGGCCAAGCCTCATTTTCTGCTCTGTTTTCAACCGGTTCGGTTCCCGACCCGGATTTTTCGGTTCGGACGGTTCGGTAACCGGATTTCCGGTCAGAAATGCCCAGGCCTAATTCCTAGAGTGCCTCTATCCTTTTCAGAATCAGGGACATGTATTGATAAAAGTCTCAACAAGCACAAGAGTGAATTATAGCATTCTCTAGTTCATCAAACTTAATCTATAGCAAACAATCAATCAAATGAAGAATAATGAGATCATCAAAACATCTCTAAGAAAATAAGAATATATTTTATTTTTTATTTACCACTTCAAGAAAAATGGACATGGCTCAAATATCTCACATGGGCTTTTATGAATCAACACTCAACTTAACATGCTCATATTCTGTACCAAGGTCACGAAATCCATATCCACAACATATGCATACATTTTTCATATATCTCAATTAACCAAAGAATACCATTTAAAATCATCTCAATATTGTGATCCTCTTTCAGCCATAATTTCAGAGATATAGAATCATCCTTGACAGTTGAAAGGGCATCTTATGACTCGAAAATAAAAACAAAGGACTAAGACTCAATAAATAAAAGCAACAAATTTTTTTTTTTGACATTTTTCTATTTTTTGTATTTTTTTTGACATTTTCAATTTTTTTTTCAATATATATGACTCACAATAAAAGACAAAAATATAAATCCCTTCCCCTACACTTAAATATTGCATTGTCCTCAATGTAATCAATCATAAGCATAGATAGAAGACATTTACAAAAAAAAAAAAAAATCTAAAATAAAAACAAA
Source organism: Rosa x damascena (assembly GCA_001662545.1). NCBI lineage: Eukaryota > Viridiplantae > Streptophyta > Magnoliopsida > Rosales > Rosaceae > Rosa > Rosa x damascena. Next base: position 78,388 of record LYNE01000717.1, read on the forward strand.
GAAGAAAAAAAAAATCTAAAATAAAAACAAAATAGGGAAAGAGAAAGCAAATCTGTGTTTGAAGACTCCTTATCCACAGCTGCTTCTGAATTGGGCTGCCTTCCAAGCAGCGGTTGAGTTTAACGTCTTTCAGCCACACGGTACCTCCATTAAATAAAGTTAGTGACTATAATTAACAAAGAAATATAAAAATTAAAAACAAGTAACTATGAATTACAAACTACAAGAACAATTAACAAGTATATCGTACAAAAGACACAAGTTAAGTACACAAGTGAGTATAAAACAAGAAAAGTATTTTTATTAGAGTTTTTCTTTTCTTTTCTTTTTTTAAAAAGACAAGAGTTCAATTTATTTTCAACACTTAGGTACCGGAATAGGGAGTCTCGATGTGCAATGAGACTGAAACAGCTACCTTTTTTCAAGACTATGTTTAATCCAATATATCTTAGTGTATCACAATATTTTCTTTTGTTATAAATATTGTTGATATTGAATCTAATTCCAAGTGGTAAATCAAGTGGACGTGCGGCCCAAGTATAGTAGCCTAGACACAAAGTCCCTCTTACATCCTTTGGACAACCTTACTGAAATGGTCAGGTGGGGGAGGACGAACACAAGAGGCAGAATCCATTTTGGCATGAGCTACTCCCACATAGTGGTTTAAGCCCATTTGTAAGCACTTCTGGATCCAAAACCCGTTATGAACATTGTTCCCTTCCTAAACACCATCCCACATAGGCTATACTTACTAAGATGAAAAAGGTCCTAAGTGTGAAGACAGTTCAACAAGTGTTAATAAAGGCCGCCCTCAACCTCAAGGGACCTGAGCTAGGTACCAATAAGGGGTTTAGGTCAATATTAACAAACGCGACTTCACCTAGTCCTCCCAAATTACAACTTACAATTAAACTTCGTATTCAACAATATAAAAAAAAAAATCTAGTTAATTTATACTAAGTTTCAAACTGTTTATATACAACAACTATAAACAAAAACAAGTGATTTTTCGTTCCCCAGCAACGGCGCCAAAAATTGATACGCTTAAAGCAAGCGTACAATTTAACCCTGAAAATGTCATCATTAGTATATGGTAAATAGGGATCGTTCTTTTCCGGGGATTAAGGGTACACCTGTCATTGTAAAAAAAATAAAGCATTAAAATAAATGCAAAGTATAATATTTACAAAATATATACAAATAACTAAATAAAAGGGGGATTTATGAATTAGAGTTTTGAAAATTAAAATAAATAAAAGAAAGAAAATATAAAAACACATATACAAGGGTGGAACGCAAGGAACAAAGATCAAATCCACAATCATATGAATGAAATCGAATCACAATTCCTATAGTTGATCTTCTATGTCATGAGAAAGAAGTTGACCATGTGAAACGTTAGAAAGCAAACGATTTCCCATATTTTACTTTCTTTTAATAATTAATCTAAGTGAAAGCACCTGCATCAATCCTATTGAACATGCAATCATAGTCTAGAAAGCTAGCTAATCAATAACACATTCAACGAATGAAACATAGAGAAAGGATGTCAACCAAAATGCACAACCTAGTTATGAATAAGTTCACCTATTTGCAGTCCTCCTTAATTGATTTCGACTTTTGTCCAAAACCTTCACTACTTAAATGTAGCTCCAATTACATGCATAAATCCTAAGTTGGCCACCAAAGAACACATACATACAAAAGTTTTCTATAATCCAAAATCAATCTAGCAATCTCACATAAGCAACATATGAATCAACATAAAGAAATCATAACTTTATTTCAAAACATATAAACGGGCGTTAAACTTTGCCCTTAACGTCATGTTAACTAGAATTCATAACTCTACTAATCAAATAAAGGAAAACAAAAGAAAGTATGAAATACACCGTGAAACATGGATGACATGGCCTTGAGACGAAGAACTCGAAAATCCTTGAAAGCAGGCAATCTTCTAGGGACGACACAAGGGTGGATGGTGGCTAGGATCTTGATATATGGCATGACTTCTTCTCCTCCTTGGTTGAGACGCAGAGCTTCTGAAGACTAGAGAATGAAGAGAATTTTTCTGATGTTTATTTATTAAAGGAGAGAGGTGTGTTGTGGTGTGGTGGTGTTGTGGTGTGTTGGTGTGGTGGTGTGGTGGTGTGGTGGTGTGATGGTGTTGTGTGGTGTTTTAGAGAGGAGGCTATATATAGGGGAAGGCAAGGCTTCATGAATTTAATTTCCAAAGTATTTTCTAGTTGCACCAGACAGCTTCGACCAATGAATTAATGCCACGTCAGCTCTGCCATATCACTCAACCAATCAAAAAACTCCAAAATAATTTCATAATCTTTCCAAATATATTATTGCTGATTTCCCAAGATTTTATCTGATTTTTCTCTTAATTTTCGGCCAAAATAATCTTGAGTGAAAATAGGTATGAATCTGGACTTGTTTTGGACCTTTTATCCCTTAAATCTCTCCATGGCATTATCCTTAATATCCTCCCCTTGATTTTCTCTTGATTTTTATATCAAAATTGCAGATTTTATTCTTTAATTTCAGCCAACATATCTTAAGGGAATTAAGGAATGAATTTGGACTTGTTTTGAGCCTTTTCTTGTTCCACAATCCCATGAAACTCTCCCAAGATTTTCTCAGCGTAATCTCCTTGATTTTCACATTATCTCCATCATTTCCCATGCAAAAATCAGATTTAATCTCCCATAATATCTCCCACGTCATCTTAAAGCCATGTGGTCTCCTAATGCCTTCAGGTTTCCTAACCTTATCAGGATTCCTGCGTTGACTGGGATTCCTAGTCGGACCAGGAAAACTCCATTTATTCATGTCAGCTCATTTATGCTCCATTTATTCCAATGTACCTAGAAAATAAAAACTAAATTAAAAATGATTAAGTAAAGCAAAATAACTAAGAAAAATATGAGGAAATAATTATTAAAACGTCGCATAAATGCTTCTATCAGGACGGGGTGATGAAGGAGAAAATGCCAACCCCAACTGGGCTCAAGGCCACATGGGAAAGACCATATCAAATCATCGAGGCCATCGGACCCACAACTTTCTACTTGAGGGGAGCGGATAGTATCACCCTCCCACATCCCTCGAACGCCCAGCATCTCCGATACTACCCTAAATAGGGCAAGGGATCCAAACTCGCCCCCGCAACGGTATCGCACCCCCCCTCCCCCCAATGCTTATAAGTATCAGCACTCCTTTCACCTTCTTTAATCAAATGTACTTTGCAGCTGCCTTCGCGCAGTATTGAATGTCATGATCTTAACAATGCGTCAAATGCTATTGCAATGAATACAACACTCCTATTCGCCAGCCCACCCACTGAATTAAATGAATGCTAACGATTATCGCCTCCCGACTAATGATTGGTCACTTTTCAGTCATCATTGCCATAGGCCTCACGATGACCCATATAACACAACAGGCAAGGGCACGCTGTATAACAATCCCAACTTATTGCCTACACGCTTAATAATAATAATGCGATATCGCTCACGGCGGGTTCCGTTGATACAACACAATGCTGTCCCTCGCGAACCCTTGCGCTGCCAGTTGCAATCAAATGAATGAATGAATGCTATGTGATACGCTGACCAATGATTGAATGCATAACAATGCGATATCTCTCACGGTCTGTTCCTCTGATATAGCACAATGCTGTCCCTCGCGAATCCTTGCGCTGCCAGTTGTGATCAAATGAATGAATGAATGAATGCTACGGGATACGCCAACCAATGATTGAATGCATAACAATGCGATAGCGCTCACGGCCGGTTTCGCTGATACAGCACAATGCTATCCCTCGCGAACCCTTGCGCTGCCAGTTGTGATAAAATGAATAAATGAATGTTACGCGATATGCCAATGAATCAATGAATAAATGCTACGCGATACGCCGACCAATGACTGAATGCATAATAATGCGATATCGCTCACGGCCGGTTCCACTGATATAGCACAATGTTGTCCTTTGCGAACCCTTGGGCTGCCAGTTGCAATCAAATGAATGAATGAATGTTACGCGATACGCCAATGAATGAACAATTGTTAAGCGATACACTAATGAATCAATCAATGAATGCTACGCGATACGCCAACCAATGACTAAATACATAATCATGCGATATCACTCATGGCCGGTTCCGCTGATACAGCACACTGCTGTCCCTCACGACCCATTGCGCTGCTAGTTGCGATCAACTGATTGAATGAATGAACGCTACGCGATACGGTGAGGAATAAATGAATAAATGTTAAAGATATGCGATACTCCACCATCAATGAATGCTCCTATCAATGAATGTTAACGATATGCGATACTTCGCCGTCAATGAATGACTGCTATGCGAGTCTCCACAAATAACTAAATAAACGATACGCGATACTTCTCCACTAATAAATGCATGCATGCTACACTATACTTCGCCATGAAGCAACTGAATGAATGGTGGACAATACATCGCCATGAACAAAGTTATTACCACACGACACATCTCGATTCATGAGCCCTTTAAACATTGTAACGATACGCGATATGACGCAGCAACAGCCAATGCCAAAGCGATACCACGCCAAATGGATTAGCCAATGTCAACACCTAGCCACTCGCTCTCGCCTCCAGCACTGATATTATACTGTCTTGAAATATGGCGCCTACACTCGCACTCCACCGCGACGATAAGCAATTCATAATGAAAAGCTCATACAGAAATAAAAGGCAATACATACTCCAAAAGGGTTGTTTATTATAAAAGGCTTTGCGACCAATAGCGATACACCAATTGATACTCCATACAAATGCGATACACAACTACAACATATTACATATTCAAAAAATGCGATACACATGCAATTATCCTCGCTTGTCCTCTTGAGTCCGGTACAGGCTGGCTTCGATCACGTCTGATTCTTTGGAATTTGAGGAGCTTCAACAGAAGAATGAAGATAACTGTATTGGAGGATTGATAGGCTGGCCGGGTTCCGGTACGAAAGACTAGGGCGTAGTTGCACCGCACCACTCTCATCCATATCGCCACCCGATATCCATTGTTGTAGCCTGCCACCCCTCCATTGATCTTAGTCCTTGGGTTTCTCACTTGGTACAGTTTTCAGTTCCACAGGGGCACAAATTGCTCAATCCCCAAAGGGATGATAAAGCCAAATCCTCATGATATTAGGCTATAAAGCCCATAACCCAAGGTGAGATTAAGCTATAAAGCCTAGAAATTTGGAAACGCATATTGCCTAAAGAGAAGGGAAGATTTCAGAAGCAGAAGCACAATGATGAATAGGGAAAATGCCATGTTGAAAATATGATCAACCCATCTCCTTACCTGCCTATATATAAGGGAACACCATCACCACCAACTGACTCCAGACGACCAATGGTCGCATTGCCTTAATGACCTGCATTAATGACAAGGCAACCAATAGACAAGGCAATAAATATATTCAACACACGGGGGACTATCGCCTGACACTATCAATTCCCTATGAACCTTACGTATCCCCAATACCAAGCGGGCATTCCAAAAATCAGACCACTTGGTCAAATATCCCAACAAAATCCAAAGCATTTACAAGGAAATAAACACTTATCGCTGGCAAAAAAAAAAAACAAAAAGCTTGGTCTCGCCCTCGGCACTACGTGTCTGCTTCTCTACCCAATCACACCCCTCCACTCTATCTCGCTCTCCAGCATTCTCGCCTTGTACCTCTCCAAGGATATCCGCGTGGGCCTCCGGCTTGCTAACATCGCCCTCCACCTCGAGTTCACCAGCTTGTCCCAATGCACGATCCGACACAGCCTGTTCCCGGATCACGATCCCAGAACTTCGACCACCACTCACTATACTGGCTTGCAATCTCGCTGCCTTCTTGGCCTGCATGTCACACACCATCTTTTCTTGGTCAATACACCCAGCAGCGATTCCATCTCGAATCGAGTGCAAGACCCCATTTGTACTTACATGAGCATTTGCCAAGCATAATTAGCTCTAACAAGCCACACTCATGCTACCGCCAGTGCTACCAACTCCCATTAATAGAGTGACCTACATAAACGCAGCCAAGCCGGCTACCGCCCGAGCCCCGGCTCACCTCTTGATCACAGTCGACGGGCCGCCATACGCTGCTTCAAGATGGCATTAGAAGCTCCAAAATCTGGGAACTGAAGCATATCAGTCCCATATTGAAAACATGGAAGAGATCAGCCTCTTCCCCACCTATAAAAGGTTCTCTCCTCTCTCCTAATTAATTACACATTTACTACTTACCTACTGTTATTCTGTCAACATAAATACATTGACTAACTTAGACATCGAAGAAGAGAAGACCGCCCAACGCGATCTCCCTCTGACACCCGTTGTGTTTTACTTGACAGGTAATGGAAATATCGAGTATATCACAAGTAGCGGTCCGCCCATCGAACCAGTGTTAACCAAGATTTAGTCACTGCTAAATCTTAGACCTTAACACCATCCGAGAACTCTTTGTTCATCCTCTCTTGAAAATGGCTTGACCGGAAATAGAGATCCACCGCCTTGTCCGTCCCATCCTGACTGGCCTTGCGGAGCTTATCCAGATGTGTCTCTGCAGCAGCGGGCAAGCAAATGCATTCCTCAGCAAAGCTAGTTGACCAAGTCTATTGCTTGGCTAACTCCTTCCTGAGCCGCTCCATCTCTACCTCCCTCTGGCCTGCTTCAAGCTCAACATCAGGTAGACGATCAACCTCCCTTTGCAGATTACCAACCTTCCTCTCCAAATCCACCACATGATTGGGACAAGGAGCCAAACCCTCCAAGGCAGCAGCCCGAAGCTCCAACTCGACATCGCGTTCTTGGACCTACCATTCCAAGTCCTGCAGATGCTCTTCAGCCTCGTTCACCCGGGCCCTGACCTGATCTACCAATCTCAGACCATCCTCCGCCCGTTGCAGCTTCCCGGTAAGATCCAGGTTTGACTCCCTCAATAGAGCGATAGCATCCTCGGTCTCTTGGCGGCGAACCTCCTCCACCGCGAGCGCTCGCTCCAACTCCATTCTTCTCTCTATCCCATCATCAATTGCTCGCCTCATATCCTCACGTTCCACCTGACCTTTGTCTAACGCACTATGTAGCCCATTGGCCAGCTCCCTCTAGGCATTCAGCTCCCCCTGCGGCCGAGCTATCTCCTTATCATAATGAGCCACCAACTTGCCCAAGGATGGTAATTCATGTTCATAGCCTGCATCACACACCAATGATAGTATAGTTACGTGACTGCAATGGGGAATAGAGGCAAACCAATAACGATACATACCCTAATCAGTCTTTCCTGAGCCTCCCGATACCCTATGCGTGGATCTTCCACACTCACGCGGCTGAGGTCGTGATGACAGTTTTGCAAGTTGGCAACCATATGAAGGATGGCGCCATCAGTAATTTTGATCTCGCCAAGGGTGCGCACGAGACCCCTAGCTACCTCATCAAGAGAACCTCGCAAACCCCCACTCGTAGACCTTAAGCGCGAAACGTTATCCACCCGAGATCTCTTGCTACCACGAGTATCGACACCAACCCCATTTGGGGGACTCCCGAGGTATAGCTACGAGGCGGTCCTTTTCATCGCCCCAACCCCATCCTTACGAGCGCACGTATCCGACACTCAGATCTCATCCCCCTTTCCATCTTGGTGGTGGGTCCCTACCTCGGTAACTTGGGCGACCCCAACCACGCCTTCCACGGACCCAGGTTGCACCTTAGGGGCCTCAACCGTCAGACCTATCTCGCCAACGGCTTGACTGGTCACCTCCGCCTCTCCACTGTCCACTGTAATCACCTCCCATGAGAAGGGATCGCCAATCTCATCCCCGAAAATGGTTTCTAGCTGTTCCAGAACTGCATCCTACACTAAGCGAGCACGAGCACTAGTATCTCTCTAACGCCGCTCTACCTCCTCTAGCAGATCCTCGATGGAGATCTCCATCACCACCGTGGGCTCCAAGGCCCGAGCCAAGTCACCAAGATCCTCCCCTACTGCCGAGACCCGGGGGGACTGCCTTGTCACTTCCCGAGTCTCAGGGGACTGATGCTCTCCACCACACACTTGGGGACGCTCACTCGCCTCACCAGCCTACATGGGGGACTCTTGGGGATCTTGAGTCGGCTCCCGAGCACCCCTAACCTCAAGCCCCTTGGCACCAGTTTCTTCCTCGGCCTACTGATTAAGATACTTCAGCACAGCATCAGGAAACCTCAGAAACATCTCATCGGGCACCGACATACTCACCCGATGATCAGTCACACGTATTGTATCCGGCAGGTCAACGTCTACTTGTCTCGCCGTCTGCGATTCTCGCAACAACCCCTGAATAATGGTATTAGGATAGACATCAGCATATGGGGCGTCACTTTTGCTAGAGGCCTCATTCGACATATCCATTGCAAAATAAACATACAACGTTAGTATCACCACAACACAACCTATAACCAAACACTAACCTAATAGAGAACCTTTACCTCTCGAATATCGGGAGTCTGCACAGACAATAGAACCCGCTCACCCCCTTGGGAAATGCACCCATCACCCTCACCACATGCTTCTGCTCTAACGTGGTCATGTCTACCTCCTACCTCACTACGATGCAAAAACACACTATTAATACACACCACAAGAAAAAAAAAACCACCAAAAATGCAATCACGATACTCATAGATGGGTTGGAAACGGGTCGGAACCCGATCAACCATATTCGGATTCTGCCACTGGCCTCCTACCAAGCAAGGCCTTCCCCGCCAGTGCGCATAGATGTTTGATGGCAAATCCTAGATAACGGCACGGCCGCGCTCCCTAAATTTGACACACCTACTATCGCCGGCTTTAGTCAAGTATTGCATCTTGAACATGGAATTAGACTCGCCAATACTGGGACATAACAACTTACTAAGCTTCCATAACAGCAACAGTCCCATCGTCTACCTCAATGCATTGGGCGATAGCTACCCCACCATTATGTTCAGGCAAGACAGCATATACTGCAACTCCTCCAGTATTGGGAAACTCAACCAGCACCTGAGCTAATATTAGTAAAAGCACGCCCACCCCAACTCGGGGTGGCTGAACATTTCACCATCCCTCAAGGGGGGCAACAAAACGTTGTCCAGGATCTCCTAAGTGGTCCTCATCTCGGCAATCTGCTCCTCCGTCATCCTCAGACCAGGTTGATCAATAAGTGTATCGCCTAGAAACCTCCCCCGTGGTGAATGAGGAATCCTAGATACTTTAACACCCTCCACTTCAGGCACATCAGCCACAACTGATAGCTCAACTGTACCCGAAACTCTGCGAGATAAACCTTGGCCGCTTCCTCGGGAACTCCCCGCGATACTCCCACAAGGAGCTCCCCCCCACCCTGCTCTGGAAGCACCAGCCCCACCTACCTGGGAACCACCAGCTGCTCTCTCGAGGGGACCACTACTACGAGAAGCATCCTCTTCCCTACCACGAGAGGTCTTTTCCCCTCCATGAAAGGAGCCCTCTCGCCTACCTCGACTACAGTTCTCCCGCGCTATACCACGAACGATACAGATAGTTGCTCGGTCGATTCTATATCCCCTCCCTCATGACTCCCCCGAAAAAAATTTCAAATCTTCACACCCACCCGAAGCAACAGCAACAAGCCCAACTCAACCCGACGTTTAACCCCTCCAAAATCTCTCCGGACCTAACCCAAGACCAAACGGTAAATTTCACACCCGGAATATGACCCCTCACAAAGACCCATGCACACCAATGCACTCAAATAAACCCAGAAAGGTCAAGAGACAACGTACTTGTTCACTCCTCCGATTGAAACACAGAGACAACGACCCTCACAATATGATAATTCCGACCACCTCACGAAAACCTCCGAGCTCTCCGCACACCAACGGCCCCAAATTCACCTAGTTCTTGTCTCAATCTCCAACATGAACACAGGAATAGCAACTATCTCCATATCTCTCCTCTGTCTTTATATAAGGACCTCGAGAACACAGTGATCGTTGGACGTGCAAGGACGACGACCCTAGATCTCACCACATGTCTGACATCCCTGAGAGATACAAAAGTCATGCGCAGTCGCCTCGGCTCCTCACCACTACACCATTATTATAAGTGACGGACTCCAGTACAGCGGTCTTCCCGCACACGAAAACAAATGGGATCACAACACGTGTCATAAGGGCATCGCCTATGCGCCAAAAGACGCATGCACCCCTTCACCGATTCACGATAGCGACATAACGTCAAATGCCAACAGGACCTACTCACCCCAGCCAAGACTCCTCTTCAGTGGGGACTTGGGGGACTGGGGGTAATGGTTGTACGGAAGCCACGTGGCATAAACTCGCCTTGTACTTCTGATACTTTCACCAACGACAAATTCCCCACCCAAGAGAACTCTTGACCGGGGACTTTGGGGACTTGTTGGTATACACATACCTCCTAGGCACAAGTATCGGAAGTGCAAGACTCGTATGGCCAATATACAAGCAAGATAAGCCCCCAACCGAGGGTTCCGATACCTCTTGGGCTATATCAGGATCCCGAGCGTCCCGCAATGAAAGAAAAGGAACCAAGCTCCTACAAACCTCCTACATTAAGGTCATCTCCAATAACTTAAAGAGGTAACTGTTTACTACCGCTTTCCATTATCATTATCTTATCCAATACTGACTTAGGCATCGGAGCGTTAAAAGCCGGCACACCCGGTCTTCCCTCTGACCTTCGTCTGTTTTGTAGATAAACAAGACCTGTTGCGATAGTAACAGACCGATACAACCCATGTTCAGCTGGATCAAACTCCTCTCAAGACAACTGAAACAGACATTGTGGACTAGTTAATTTTCACAATAGATGATACATTGGAGGATGAAACAGGAGTACAAGAAAAGTACTTAGAAGTTACAAATTACAATTAGTTCCTCAGATGATGAATTCTTTCGCTTGTTCATGACCTCTTTCCATTGAATGCAGCTTTTGAGTTTAGAAGAGCCTTTTACTTTAATTCTTGATGACGCGTTGGCTAGCTCTTTCATTGCACCCGTGATTGATGATATGAAAGACGACCACCAGCTAACGTGTAAGTCTTTCTTGCCTTCATCTGGACTATCTATTTTCACAAGTCAAATCATGTTTTCAATGCCTTTTGTCATTTGGGAGAAAATGTAGCTCAGGTACAGACGTGTTATGTGATGTTTACACTCTTTTATTTGGGAAGCAGAAAATAATTGGGGCCTTAGAAGCTATGGGCGTGCATTAGGACATTTGACTTGTTATACCCTGCACTGATATTTTCTTGCATTTAACTACAAGTTATTCACTCCTTGCCAGGATTCTATTACACTGCTAATTTTATCCATCGTTTAACAATAATATTTATCTACATGATACCTATTTCTGGTGAATTTCTCCGGGTATATCACATAGAATGCTATACCGCCCGTGGGTATCAAGATAACTCCAAAGCCCTGTACCAAAAGGCACAACGTTAGAGGTATAAACCGTATCAGATTGTTTATGCCTCTCCGATGCTTGAGTGTGTCTCTACGTATATTTTGACAGAGTAATAGTAAGGGAAAGAAGTTATTACCTTACTGAAGGTGGTTGTGTTAATCTTTTATACTTGAGCATGGGAAAGGAGTTTCCCAATTCTTCGATGTGGGATGCAGCTTATCCCTTCATAGTTTTATCAGTTTCTGGTATGTACTTTGCTGAGCTCTACTGTACAGCCTTGGGGCCTTTGTCACCCAAAGTGTTTCCCATTGGGAGCACCGGCAGGGAGGGTGTAGGACCCGACCTCCAGTATGGTATCTGGGTAGTCTCGCGAGATCTAGTGATGGTGTCAATCCTTGTTGTAGTAAATTGTTGGTATCACTACAAGAACAAAGGCTTTTTGCAAGGAATTTTTTCCTTGTAAAAAGCTAGAAATTCGTTGCATTAACCCAAATGCAAGGAAAATCCTTGCAAAAGAGCACATACAACAACTTGAAAATTCCTTGGATTTGAGTTTGCAAATGCAAGGAATTAACACCTGAGGTTAACTATGGTTAGCTGATATATAAGGAGAATTCCTTGCATATCATTCCTTGCATTTAATATTATAAAAATTTTATAAAAAAAAACTGAAAAAAAAAATGTACCCCAAATGTCATTCCAGACCTTCTTTTTATTCCTTGAATTAAAAATAATTATTTCGTTTGTACATCAAAAATTAAGGCTGCACTAATCTATAACAAGATTAGCAAAATAAGATACATATGCACAAATAGGCACCAGACCAAAAATTAGCAAATGCAAATCACTGAAGCCTGGGGTGAGTGTATTCTTGTGTGGGAAAAGTCATCCCAACTCATCTGTTCCAGAAATCCCCTCAAAAAACTCTATTTGAGCCTTCAAGTGGTCATTTCCTTGCTTCAATCTGAGAATATTGGAAGAAACCCAAAATATGAACTTCAAAACAATCTATGTAAAAGTGCAACAAGAACCACAGTTTATTTCAAAACCCACATGTGAGATAATACAGTAGAGAATGTAGTTTAACAGAAGCCACAGGCTGCTGGAATATTTTAAGTTCTTGTGTTCATATTTTGGTCAGTTCCAGAAAGACCCTTGATCAGATCCATGACCTCTAGGAAAATAGGATCTGCCCTGCTCCACCCCTTGGAAGCAAACATGTTGTTATTGATCCCACTAGGTAGTATTCCCGCGCAATGTTGTGGGTTTATACTATATATGGGTTTAATTTTTTTTTCTACTGAGAACAATGTTTCATATTGAGAACCATCTTAATATCATTTATATTGTCTAAACAGTCTCATATGTTATGATCCTCACATCCATACCAGAAAAAATTCATAGATATTCATGTATAAACCAACAAAAGGAAAATTATTGATGACAGGAAATACAAATCACCTCGAGCTGAGAGCTGAATTAAGGGGAAATTATTCAATACCTTATAGCAGCAACTTTGATGTCTTGAAAAGCAACCACCTTTTCATCCTACAAACTCTTGCTATGCGTAGGCATACTTTTTGCCTTGTAGGCCAATCCAATTTTTGGACACCTTTCTCTTCCTCTGGACATGCAAGTAACATAGATTTCCAATCAATTAAGTTGCTTGATAAATCATTTTAGTATCTTTTTTTTTCTAGATCAGATATGCTTACCAAACAAAGAATGTGCATGGCTGTTATTTTCCATGTATTCGTATACCAACAGTATTTAATTTCCTTCAATGCAGCAACTGTATAACCTAACCACATTTGGATGTTGTAAACCAGATATCATGCTACTTCATTCACAAACTCAAGATTTCCTCACTTTGATTTTGAAAAGAGTTGCCTGCAATTGTAGTACCATCCAATAATATGTCGTGCATTGAACAGGTTATTCAATTTTCGATCATTATGAAATTAAGCCCTATAAATTAAGATAGTAAATGAAACCTACAGTACCTTATCGACACAACCAAAACTGCTCACCAATTTTGTTTACAGGATCAAAGTTATTAGGGGCAGCTTTAATTTGCCTCAACTGAGAAAGAGTAGTTAGTGTGGTACTGGCGTACTGCAATAAAGAAAAATAAAAAATCTTGAAATTCACTTGAAATTCAAATGCAATCAGACAAACTCTAAGTAAATTGCATTCATAACAAATTGGAATTGATACCCAAAATTCATTTGAGTCAAACCTAAACCATTAATTAATAGCCAACGAAATCAAACCAATGAGAGATACAAGAAAAGAGAGGTACAAATTTCACCAGTGCAAGACAGTAGCGGTGGAGATAATAATTCATGTTGGGGTTTCTCGCTAAAGTTTGAGGGAATGGTGGCTGGGCATCGATTTGATGCTAGAGCTACTGCCAATCATAAATACAAATCTGCACTGAGAACTTGAGAAGATAGAAGGCATAGCTAGCTAGATTTGGGTGTTTGGGATTTTGGGGTTTGGTTTTTCATCTTCTGGGGAACTGAGAGTTTCTTTTTCTTTTCTTTTTTCATGCGCACCGAGGAGTTTAAATTTGTATAATCCACTTTCTTTATCAGCTAATTACTCTCATTATACAAATTTCATGAGAAATAACTTAAATCTGCAGAGGAATAGTAGCTCAAATTTGCAGAAAATGATCGAAGAAAACCTTTGAGGATGTAAGCTTGAAGCAGCGCGGGGTCGAGCTGAAGCGCCCTATCACAATCCTGGACCACATGCTTGTGCAGCTCCAATTAGCTGTAACAGAAGGCTCTGTTGCTGCAAACACCAACACTCTCACAGTTAGAAAATTGATCAAAGAATCAAAACTCGTTTACGAAAAATTGAAGATCGGCGAGGCTCGGAATTCAAGAGAATTGACGGCGAATTGAATTGAATTCAGTGAGAGAGATAGAGAGTGAACGAACGAACCAGATGTCCTGGATTGAAGAGGACTGGTTGAGGAGCGAATCGAGGACCCAGATTGCCTAAGACCAGTCGCGCGAGTTGCGGATCTTGGCTAGCTCGACTCGCTCGGAGATTGCTGCCATTTGCGGTGGTCGGAGCGAGTAGACTCGGACGGATCGAGCAACGGCACTCAGTTTTCTTCTCTCTCTCTCTCTCTCTCTCACAGGCTCACAGCTTCTGGTTTAAAAGTGATAGATTCGGTGGAAAGAGGCCCGAGGTTAAAGGGTTCAGGCAAGGAAATTAACTAGAGTCCTTGCATTTTTAATTGAGGTCCCTACAGACTGACAATCCATTGCAAGGATTCTATAGGGCAAAGGAGTTTGCCCATTTTTAGATCTTAGAGCACTAAATACAAGGACATGTCATATTCCTTGCAACGTCTAAGGGTCAAATGCAAGGATATACAAACATTCTTTGCACAACCTCATCAAATGCAAGCATTTTTAAGTCATTGTATATAAACCTGTTGCAAAAGGAGAAATTTCTTGTAGTGTATGTACAAGTCCCCTAAGTTCATGTTCAAGATATTTCTTGGGTAGGGACTTGATTAGATTCTGGCACAAGGTTTGACAGATTGTGCCCATATGTAGTCCCTCAAGTTCTCGATGAAGTAATGTCTTGATCGGGTGTTATCGAGTTGGGTCATTTGTAGGTATCTAAGCTACAGTGGAACCGGTTGGAGGTGGATGAAGGCTCGAGGGGATTGATCATGTTGTACCTGATGGGGTGAGATAAGGGCTTGCACCTCTTGTACCTGATGAGGTTGAGGGTTTGAGCCTTTATCCAATGGAGATAAGCGAGGGCTTGGGCCTCTGGTACCCGATGGGGTGAGAAGAGGGCTTGATCCTCTTCTACTTGATTGGGTTGAGGGTTTGAGCCTTTATCCAATGGGGATGAGGGCTTGAGCCTCCAGTACCCAATGGGGTTAAGTGAGGGCTTGAGCCTCTTGTACTCGATGGGGTGAGATAAGGGCTTAAGCTTCTTGTTCTCAATGAGGTTAAGGGTTTGAGCCTGTATCCAATGGGGATAAGTGAGGCCTTGAGCGTCTTATACCTGATGGGGTGAGATGAGGGCTGGAGCCTCTTATTTTCAAAGGGGTTGAGGGTTTGAGCTTATATCCAATGGGAATAAGTGAGGGCTTGAGCCTTTGGTACCCAATGGGGATGCATGAGGGCTTAGGCCTCTGGTACCTGATGGAGTTGAGTGAGGGCTTGAGAGTTGAGCCTGTGGTACCAGACACGAGGTGCGTCGATTTTGAGAGGGTAATAAATGTGTGTCCCCTCGATTATAACTGTTTTTCATGTTTGAGGAGTAAGGGGAGATAGTGGGACACGTGGCATGATCCCACGGTTGGAGACAATTGGCCTTCCACGATTACGATTGCCCCAAGCTTGAACTTAAGAGGGAAAGTTGCTTCGTCCTTTCACTTTTGGCCATTGTCTCTCTAAAGCTCTTTTGCAATTTTCTGGAGATTCTTTGCAACTTTCTGCAATCGTCCATTTGTGGAGGGAGAGGAGGGGAGCGACTGTAGGTTGGTTTCATAAAGGCGAACGACTGCAGCAAAAGAGGTAAAGTACTCCGCCCCTTTTCTGGGAAAAAAATTGCAATGTTTATGGTTTTGATTTCGTAGATTTTCTGGGTTTTCGTTTGTGGGTGTGAAATTTGGACTGCCTTGGCTGTAGTTATGCTACAATGAAACTGTTTTTCGAAACCAATGGATAGAATGCAAGAAATTGGCTAGAAATCGTTTAGATAGTGAATTGGGTGCTTCTAAGTTTCTAGGTTTTTGTAGGTTTTTTGTTGTGTATCTGGGTTTTTAGTTTGAGTGTGGAGTGATCCACACTTCAACGGATCCCTAGATCTAAAATTATAGGCTAACTCCTATGTTTCTGATTCTAGATACCGGACTTTGAGCTAGGCTAGGGTACCCATATGCTTAGGATGGAATCAGAGACGAGAGCTGTAGCTGGGGAAGCGGGATAGTCTCATCAAACCTCTGTGAGGCAAGCGGAGGTGGACATAGATAGGTACCTGGCAAGTAGTTGTACCTAGGGAGGTGCTAGGGTAGAGGAGATTGGGTCCTTAACAGGAGTGTTCTCAGAGAGTACGGGAAGTACTGAAGGATCTGATAGCGAAGAAACCCAGGGTTCTGGGGATAGGGAGATGACCGTAGCCATTCCCAAAGATATATCCAAGTTTGCATACACGTTGGTGGATGGAACTATTTGTGATGAGCCTGTGGGAAGCATAACCATCAAGGAGATAAGCTCGATGAGACGAAGGTGGGAGATACCGAATGAGGTATTTCTGAGGCCGCTGCAACCCGGTGAGCTAGCGTCGAACCTACCCAAAGGGTGGGTGGCGCTCCATGAGAACTTGTTCCATCAAGGTTTATCTCTACCACTGCCTTGGTGCCTACAATAACTACTCCGGATGCTGAACCTGTCACCGAGGCAGCTAACACCGAATGCGTGTCGGCAAATCCTTAGTATGATGGCCATGTGGGATTTGTGCAAGCAAGGGTGGCCTTCAATAAACGAGTTTAGGGCAGTGTACTTGTTTGGACCCAAAATGAGCCAAACAGTACTGTGTGTCGTACTCGAAGAAGAAATGGGCTAGGGGTCCGTGTCGCTTAGTGCCCGGGACTATGAGCCCTTGTTACTGACTTGCCCACTTCCCAGAGCAAGAAGTGGAGGAACAAGGTGTTTCTCATGCCAGGGGGGGTGGCGATGGTAGATACATAACAAGCAATGGCATTTGACGGGTACGTACGTTTCAAGCCATCGGGAATCAAGCCTACAACCTAACCGAGATGGAGAGAAAAAGAATAGCGAGAGTTTATGCCGTATGGGGTGACCCTGCATATAGGAGTTCGTATAGGTTTATCTGGTTCTTGATCTTGGATAGGCTGAAAATAGGAAGGGAGGGTAGCTGTTTCATTTTTTATGGCAAAATTTTGTTTCGAATGAATTTGTACTCTCGATTACCACATAATAGTGTAATGTGAAAGTCTAAGCCAATAAGATTGCTCGAGTTTTGTGGGGTTGAATGTAGATGGTGAGGAAAAAAACATAAAATATTTTTCATATAAACAAATTACATGAGTTTTTTTTTTTTTTTTTTTTTTTTTTTTTTT
>LYNE01000718.1:0-10514 GCA_001662545.1 Rosa x damascena
GACAATTTAATTCGTAAGCTTGTGTAATATATAACTCTTTGGGGTGAGTGTATATTAACTTTGAGGGTTCAGGGCATCAATATGTGTGTAAGTTTAAGGCAAAAAGATTTCAGGTATTTTGTATTGATGACTGGACGTTCACGCATATATAATTATGGGGTTATATATCGATTTTCATGTGTGTAAAATCAGGGGCGTGACAACTATACCACTCTCTCATCTCATCTCATCTCTCTCTCTCTCTCTCTCTGATCACGAGCACCATGTCGTGGCTGACGGCGTTGTCTTCATTGAAGGAGGACGACACAGACTAGTTTCATGCGGAGCTGAACAAAGTCTGTCTTCTCCAAGTGGCGCGTCGGAGCTTCTGCAACTCTCTAGCTGACACCTCTGACGAGCTGTTCATAAATTCTATGTTGAGCGGCGTTTCCAGTTCTGATACAGGCTTCGACGATCCGTTCAAGAGTTCCTCATCCAATGGTGTGTCCATATTTGATACAGGCTCGACTCTCGGGTCGAGATCGTTCGAGAGGTTTGAGTCGGGTTGTGTTCAGAACTTAGTGAGCGAGAGGTGTTTGCGTCTACCGGAACAGTTTTGAATGTGTTGGGCAAAGAGTATGTGTGGTTTTCTTCCCTAAATCCTCAACTGAATCCGTTGCTGTCCACCAACTCCGACACCTTGTCTTGAACGAAATGAAGAAGAGTAATCTAATCACCAGGCCCAATCCTTCATCTGGGTTGTCTGAACATCACCTCGACGGTAGATTAGTGAAGGTGATTCCGAAATGTAAAACAATGACAATGATGGTGGTGTTGTTACAGCTCAAAGAAACAGTAATTTGATTTCGCTGGGAAATCATGGCTTTTCGAAATGCGTTGGGAGTTAGTGAAGGGATGGAATTGGATTGGAATTGACGGATAAGGGAATTAGGGACCCCTAATAAATTTTCATGAAATGTTTACATGATCGGTTATCTATAGTATTTAAAAAAAAAGTGTTTGATAAACTTAATTGTATAATGATTGTAGTAATTTAGATTATAATAAGATACACTGACGTGACAAAGAAATAAAATTATACATGAGAAATCTCAAAATGACTTAAATAGGAGATTTGAGAGTTAATTATCAATTATAATAATATTTTACAGTTAAATAGATATGTTAAAATGAATATCGGTCTTCAAACAAACAGGAAAAGAAGTAGAAAATGGTCCATAGAAATACATAGAAAAGTTTTATTTTTTATTTTTTTATATTTCTAATAGAGCCAAATATTTACTAGTTAGCAAATTAGATAATCAGAAGATTTATAAGCATGGAGGGAAAAGACTCAAAGCGCGATACATGACCCTATAAATTTTTAAAGTTTTTCTCTTTAGATGTTATACAGTCTAGTCGGATTGGATAAGAACGAGGGCTAATTTTCATGAGGTATCAGGTTCGAACCCCAATCTTGTCAAAATTTGGGTTCAAATTTAGTCTAAATACTTTTTGACAAACCCACATATCTCGAGAGATAACAATAATCTCAGAATTTCGGGAGAATATGAGGAATTTCGCGAAAATTTCCAATATTTCTGGAAATATCGCTAAATTTTAAAAATTTCTCTCGATATTCTCTTGGTAAGTCAAAGATATATCGAGACCCTAAAACAACGGAAATATCGAAGAAATTTCGAGGATATATTTCGCATTTCTTTATGATTATTAGAGTCGAAATCTTCTTTATGACTAGTAAAATCGTTTCATTCTACTAATGAAACATTTATTGGGGTCTATAAACATTTAATGGGGTAAATAAAACATTTCCTAACATTTATTGCCCCCCAATAGATGTTTTGAATTGATGTAATTTTTTTTTCCTTAATTTGTTCAAGTAAATCCAGAATGTGTGTCTGACCCAAACTCTAGGTTACTTGACCTATTGTAATAGGGTTTAGAATTAGAGATATTCTCGGAGATATTCATAGATATCCTATTAATTGTACGATTATCTTTACTTGTACAACTCTGATTCTATGTCTTGTAATCCTCTATATAAAGAGGTCCCAATTATCAATGAAAGCACGACTTAATTCTCTCTCAATTTTGGTTTTCCTTAAACATGTTATCAGCACGAAGCTCTAACCCTGAAACAAATAGCCAAACCCTGATTCAAGAAACTAAAATCTTAAATCCAAATACAAAATCTTGAACCCTTTTCTGCCTCCGCCACACAACTTGAAGCCCTCAACCCCAGGAATCCAGAACCGGCAGCAGAATCACCAGAATCGCTGGAAACCTACCGAACCGGCCACCGGAAGCTCCATACAACCCGCATCAAATAGTCCACCGGTTCACCATCTTCCGGACCTCCAATTTCCACCAAAATTTTCCAACAGAAGCTTTTCAACTCCAGGATTCAGGAACCGGAGGAAAATCACTGAAAACCGGGCAAGAAGTTGATGAACCGGCGGCCAAAACCTTATGCAGAAAAACCGGCAGAAGAAGAAGAAGAAAAAAAAAAAAGGGGAAAAGGCAGCCCAAGTGCGAGTGTGGCCCAGAAGAAAAAGGGGCTGACGCGGCCCATTGCAGAAAAAAAGAAAAAAAGAAAAAGGAGAGACCAGCCCAAAAGAAGTCAAGGCCCAGCCCACACTGCCACGTCAGCCAACAGTCAGCACGCCACGTCAGCAACCGGACCCCAGTGCCACGTCAGCAACCTGACCCCAATGCCACGTCAACACCGGTCAATGCAGGTCGACCGTTTCAGGCCACTTTTGGGGGCACTTTTTCCGGTCAAATTTTTGGGCGACTGATTTCAAGGTATTTTTTACTAAAAGTTTCTGTTTTTGAAGTTTTTATTTCTTTTCTCTTCTTTTTCTCGGGAACTTGCAAACTCCCTTCTTCTACCCCCCTTTCTTCATCATAAGGGAGACCAAAATAAGCCGAACTGTGGGAGTTCATGCTCACTCTAATCTTGGAGCTTGTTGAGATCTCCAAACTTATAGTTTGTAGAGAATTTATGATCGAGCACTTACATCATTGTTTCGATCTAATCCAATACCTCTTGGAATTGAATTTCTTGGAAGTAATTACGCTCAGAAATTCATAATTTCTTGGGAGGTACTATGCTGAGGAATTTTATATGTTTTCATGGTAGCATTTTACGCTCCGAAACTAATCCTAATTTCTTGTTCTCTTTCAGGATGAGTAACCTGAACAAATTGGACTTTGCTCCATTGGGAACAACTGGCTCTGGATATCACAGGTGGGTTCGTGATGTCAGCTAGCATCTCCAGGCCGATGGAATCCAGGATATGATTCTCGAGCCTAGCCAGGATGTGCTAACTGTTGAGCAAGCTCAAGCTTTGGAAGCAAATAGAGCAGCCTTAGAGGCAAATAAGGCGAAAGTCATCATTCTAATGACTCGTCATATGGTTGATTCGCTCTAGTATGAGTGTATGAATGAAGAAGATGCCAGAAGGCTGTGGGTCTCACTCGAAGAAAGATTTGGCAACGACCGTGACTCCCTACTTCCTAACCTAGAAGTGAGATGGCATAGCCTCCACTTTTGTGATTTCAAGTCAGTTCTTGACTACAACTCGGAAGCACTTCGTATTAAATCCTTAATGGAATTATGTGGTGAAGAGATCACAGATGCAATGTTGATTGAGAAGACTCTCTCTACCTTCCCCGTCTCTGCATTGATGGTTGCTAAGAACTATCGAATTGATGTTACTGCAGGACGGATCACAAGGTTTCATGAGCTTATTGGAGCTATGAATGTCGCTGAAAAGCAATGACAACATCCTTGTGAAGAACTCTAATTCGAGATCCGTGGAAACAGAGCATATTCTGGAATCCAATTATGGTCGCGCCCCTAAGAGAGGGCGCCAAGAGCAAAACCCTAATCTTAGGGATATTTCTGGATGTTCTGGTCAATATAATGCTCTACTTGGGAAGGTAACCGCCAAAATAAGCGAACACAGAACCGAAGAGGTCAACGTGGAAAGAGAGAGGGAGGCAATGCCTCTGGCCATGTTGGTGGCGCCACCAACACTAAGAGCCATCTAAATGACGCTTTCAAAGCGCCTCAATCAATGGAGTTTGAGCAAAGAGATGTATGTTTTCGATGTGGAGTATCCGGTTATTGGGCACACATTTGTAGAGCTCGTGAAGAAATTGTCACCGCCTACAAAGCATATTGTGAAGCAAGAGAAGCTCATGATGAGGAACAAGAAGATCAAGATGATGATCTAGAGTGAAGGGTTAAAGACTACAAATTCGGCTGGGATCAATAGATCGCAAATTCTGTTTAAGTCTTTATTTTACCAAGAGATGTAATAGGCAATTGCCATATATTTTTGTAGTAAATGCCAATGGTTTAGTCTTTCTTCAAAGATGGCTCATCCAAAGTAAGTGTGATGTCTAGGAAGGTTTTGAGATTAGTGGTACTTAAGCGAGCCTTGCTCCACCGACATCTCTCTACTCACCTGGTCACATTTATTTTGGAATTACTGAAAGAAGTTAGACGACTACCATTGTTTTGCATTAGCTAGCATTTTGGATTAGATTTTCTTTGGTCAAAGAGACAATGATGTAACTCCGTTGTTTTATGAATAAAATTTTGAGTTATTTTCATTATGACTCCATTTTGATTATGAGCATATTACTTTGTGACTACGATGGCTGGGCCATCATTATTAATTCAAGGACATGGAATAGCCCAAGTTCCCCTTTGCCAAATGGCACCTTGATTATTGTCACGGAAACTCTCCATACTCCTAGGGCAAATCGCACCTATGAATAGCCAATGGATTCCATGCGAAAACGCATGTAGAGAATGGAAATGAGTTCGTTTGCAATACCTCTAATGATAGCGAACAAAGGCGCATCTTAGAGAAATTTATGTGTCTCTCTAGTGGACTCTATGTCACTATTTGAGCTATTAAATCCAATAAAGTTATGAGAGAAGATCTCTTGGATTTAGACACATATTGGCTTTGTCACTACAGGATAGGTCATCCTAGTCATGATATGATAATCCATCTACTAAAGACTTTACACGGACATCCGTTCATTCGAGTGAAACAAAGCATGAATCAAAAGTTGATTCCTAGACTAAGTGTGACCGCCGCCACTGCTTCCGAAGCTGCTGCCATCCACCACCAGCCTAGGGCTGGCACAGTCCTTATCCATGACGCTATAGATGGCATCCATCATGGTGATGGCACCCTAGGTGATGCTGCAATCACCAACTTTGCTTCAAATAGCGTTCCAGACGCTCATGCCCAACCAAAATCCTTATTGGTTGTTTCTAAAGCCTCTCGCTCGTTTTACAAAGCTTGTTCCTTAGGGAAGTTAGGACTGAGACCATCCTATGCAAAGGATATGAAAATACTCATTCTGTTCTTACATAGAATCCATGGGGATTCTGTGGACTGATTCAACCAACTTGCGGACGCTTAAATATTTCATGATGTTGGTTGACACGTAAACACGCTGGTCACGTGTTGTGCCATTGTCTAGTTGTAATGCTGCTTATGGTATACTCCTAGCAAATATCATATGACAATGGGCTCACTCCCCGAATCATCCTATTCCGTCAATTGGATTTGACTATGCTAGAGAGTTTACATCTAAGACTTTCGATGGTTATTGTATTAGGGACTGATGTTGGACATCATATCCTCATGTACACACCCAAATGGTCTCGTGGAAACTACTACGATGGTAGTTTGGACATTGGTAATGCGCATGAATCTCCCTATATCCACTTGGGCTGATGTAATATCGCATGCAGCTTTGCTAATTCGTCTACGACCCACTGCCACTCAATCTACCTCTACGTTACAGCTAGTGACTGGGTACAAGTATCGTACTTACGCATATTTGAGTGTGCCATTTATGTGCCAATTGTGTCGCCACAACGCACTATGATAGGTCCTTACAGACGAATGGGCAACTACGTTGGATTTAAGACTCCAACAATCGTCCGTCACTTAATGCCCTTGCAAGGTCATCTCCTTACCGCTATTTGCGGATGTCACTTTGATGAGACAGTCTTCCCGTCATTAGGGGGAGATAAGAACACAAATGTTAAGCAGAAACGCCAGAAATACAGGAATTGTCGTGGTCTGTCTCCACTATGTCTCATCTCGATCCCTACTAAAGTGACGAGATCACACATCTGCTGCAAATATGCCTGAAGGAAGTACGTCCCTACGAGAGGACATAGAATCACCCTACACCGAGGTAGGCATGGCGCCAACGCCAAAGAAAGTGGCACTCTGGCGTTACAGGCCATGGCCCCAGCTAGGATGAGTGGGAGGCCCGTGGGTTCAAGGGATGCTTTGGGACAACCTAATCCTTGGATCATCGACTCTCAAAATCCGTCTCATGAGTATCTTCCGAGTTATGGTTATCGTTGGGGAACGCCTCAATGTCAAAACCTATTCCTGAGAATATAGAGCTCTATGAAACTTACACTAGTGTACATGAAACGTGGGATAGAAGCTCTATCATAATTGATGATGTAGTTGCGCATTTCGTTGGACATGAGTTTGTTGAGTTCGATGATTTCGAACCACGCTCTGTTGATGAATGAATGCCAACATAGAGAAATTTGGCCTAAATGGAAAGATGCTATCCATGTTAAGTTGGATTCTCTAACGAAGAGGAAGGTTTTTGAGTCAGTGATGCCAACACCTCCTAACATAAAACCTATTGACTAATGGGTCTTTGTTAGAAAGCGTGATGAGAAAAAAAGATGGCAATCTCGCCTTATGACGCAAGGCTTCTCACAAAACGCCCTGGAATCGACTACGATGAGACATATTCCCTCGTAATGGATGTCATTGCACTCCACTACCCTATCAGTTTGGTAGTTTCCAAATAACTGAACATGCAGCTTACAAATGTGGTCACTACGTATCTCTATGGGGATCTAGATACGGAATATACATGAAGATTCATGGTGAACTTCATTTATCCAAGTCAAGTAGCTCTAGACCACGGAGCGCATTTGCAATAATATTGAAATGCTCACTAAAGTGACTACTTGATTGGGAAGGGATATGCCCGCGTGTTTCCATAACAAGTTTTGGATTCTATGGCAATTCATGTTGGACATGATCTTCATTGGAAGCTCTTAAAGAGTTAAGGGAAACCGCTGAACACTTGAAATTTGAGTTTGAGATGAACGATTTTGGGAGAACATGAGTATGTCTCAGTTTGGAACTTGAGCATTGTGTTGATAGATGCTTAGGCATTTTGACAAGGTCAAACCTTCAAGCACCCCCCATGATTGTCCGTAGTCTTGATCTTGAAAATGATCCTCTTTGTCCAAAGGGTGATGACGAAGATGTGCTAGGGGCAAGAGTGTCTTACTTAAGTACAATAGGCACCTTATTGTACTTAGCTCAATGCACAAGACCGGATATCTCATTTACAGTGAACTTGTTAGCTAAGATATAGCTCTGCGCCAGCGCGACGCCATTGGATTGGTGTATGATGTGCTCATATTATCCTAAATTTTTTTGTCTCGTAATCTTGATTTTTCTGTTTAGTTCTCTTTATTTATGAATCATTTACATCTTTTAATGTTTTTGTAGGTTTGTTTCATAGAAAGAAGAAAAGAAGCTAAAATGAGCTAATTAGGATTGAAAGGCAATGTACAATCTGAGACTGGGAATCTGCTAGTGCAGAACATCCAACTTCTCCAAATTACTGGGAAAGTACTAGATCGAATTAGACAATGAGCCTTATATCATTGGAAAGCTACGGATGTCTACTTTCTGTAGAACTTTACGGATCTCGATTTCGATACTACTAGAGAAAATTATGATTATTTGAGTGAAGATAGGTCGGACAGGAAATCTGCTCGGGAATTTACAACCATTCGTGGAGAACTCAAGTTCCGTGGCACAAGATGGTCAATCCTAATGTTTCAAGGAAGTTAATTCAGATGAGGATTAAATGATGAACTTATTCCTACTTCTACAACAGATGTTTCAAGGTTTTCCCATTGCAAATGAAGAAAGGAATCTAAACCCAAGTTTTACAAGGAAACATGAAGCCAAAGATGAGCAGAAATCTTCCCTATATAAGGGAGCACGAATTTACATGAGAAAAGTGATCTCGGGAGCACATTGAAGGCACCTAAGGAGCAGAGATGACTCACCCATCTTCCCCTTCTTTTCGCTTTCCATTCTTTTCATGTTTTTCCTATGTTTTATTTAGTTTTATTTTTCTAAACCTCTTTTCTAGGGCTAGGATGAGGCTCTAGCATGATTGTTTACATGTTTTGATATTCAATTGATAGATTATTAGTTTCTTTTCAGATGAATTCTTAATCTCTGCTTGAATTATTGCTTATGTTAAAGTTCTATTGATTCATGACCTTTAGGGCTTTGCATCTAGTTATCAGAAGATGAATTTGAGGCATAACTGCAATATAATTCAAATTAGCTTCGTGTGATTAAGAATTGTAAATTACATTATTACTTGAGAAAGAATAATGATTTGCTTGATTCCCTTGTTTTCTAAAGCGTAATGAGTCCTGCATGTTAAATTTATACTTGAGAAGGATAAACTGCATAGTTAGGATATACGACCTTTACCCGAGAGGGAGAGAATCATGCACTTAAGGTCAACTATGGTCTAGAGTACCTGAGAAGGACTTAGATACGGGAATTATCATATGGAGAAACGAAAGAATCCATTGGTTGGTTCAAAACGTAGATAAGATTGCTTGTGGTTGATTCCGACACCCTAGGCTCATCATCATCATATTCTTACTTTTAATCATTATAGACTCTTTTCAATTTCAATTTATTTAGATTCACTTTTTAAGTTTCTGTTTTTAAGAAATTTTCTCATTATCAATAACTCTTTTCAAAACCGTGAAAATAATAGTCTTAGTTTGAGTCATTGTGTGTGTCTTAATCGATTTGTGTTTCTTGTTTTGTGTGTTTTTGGTTTTAATTAATTTAGGATTTCATATTGTGAATTGACTTAATATCCTCGTGGGAACGACAACCCCTTCTCTTCCATTACTATACTACATCCACCCTGTATACTTGCAGGAATTCCATCAGTGTAAAAGATATCTTTTGGTGTTTAAGATGTACGATTGATATGAGCTTGTTCTATCCGTACAGAGAGACGATGGATTCGGACCCAGCACACACGAAGAACGCCGCTAACACTGGCCTACATCCACTATCCCCATCCAAAAACAACATGTGTTTTGGAAGGTTTTTTTGATATTGGGTATCTCTCTGACCCATACAAAGGTCATTCCCAAACTGGTTAAGTGTTCACCATGGGTAAAGACCGTGATATGTTGGAGGTCTACAGAACATACCCTAGTCGCTATATCTTTGAACAATGCAGAGATTATCGCTCTTCACGATGTGATTCATGAATGTATATGGATTGGATCCATAGTTGCGCATGTTTGAACAATTGTGGTTTGAAGTCTACCACAGATGAGCCTACGAGCATTTAGGATAATGCTGCTTGTTTTGAACAAATAAAGCAAGGCTACATCAAAAGAGACAACACCAAAGATAATCAGCAACAACAGACTCTCCTCAAGATCAAAGTGAACTAGGTTCAATCTGAGGACAGTGTGGCAGACTTGCTCACTAAGTCATAGCCTAAATTCCACTTTTGAGAAACACGTTGGTAGCATCGTTTGCAGAAGTTATCCGAACTCCCATGACCATAGTCATCAGGGGGAGATGCAGACATCAGAGGGAGATGTCTACATGTATGGTCTCGAAACGTGAAGGGTGTGTTGTGCTCTTTTTCCCCTTCGACCGAGGTTATTTTTGTCCCATAGGGTTTTTGTTACTCGGCAAGGTTTTTAATGAGGCAACGAGAGGAGCACCATGTTTGGGCGACACAAGGGGGAGTATTCAAGTAAATCCAGAATATGTGTCTGGCCCAAACTCTCGATTACTTGACCTAGTTATAATAGCGTTTAGAATTAGAGATATTCTCGGAGATATTCATAAATATCCGATTAATTGTACGATTATCTTTCCTTGTACAACTCTGATTCTATGTCTTGTAATCCTCTATATAAAGAGACCCCTATTATCAATGAAAACACGACTCAATTCTCTCTCAATTTTGGTTTTCCTTAAACATAATTAAACTTTTATTTGTCTAATTTTAGGGCGTTTAGTTCCCATTTTGGCAACATAAAGGTTTATTGGGGGCTATAAACCTCTCCGGCGACTTATGAGATTTCCGACGATATATTTGGGGACCTCTAGCATGGTTTCATAAACTTTTATTGCCCTTCCAATAAATGTTTATTGGGGGTAATAAAAGTTTATTGGGGGCAATAAGTTTATTAAGGAGGCAAAAAACCTCTCCAATGACCTATGAGATCTCCGACAACCTCTTTGAGGACATCCGACAAGTTTTTCAGAGATGCCCGGCGGCCGAAGATCGGTGACTGGTGACGGGATTCCAGTGTAGTCTCTCTCTCTCTCTCTCTCTCTCTATATATATATATA